>APFE031090434.1:28411-52041 GCA_000404065.3 Pinus taeda | reverse complement strand
CAAGCTTTATTCTATTTTCTTTATCAATATGGACAAAGGCTCACAACCAAAAGGCTTTAAAATAGAGTAGTTTACCTTTTTACCTGTCCATGCTTCCTCTGGAACACCACCATCCAAGGAACTTGAAGGCCCTCTGTTTATTAGATAAACAGCAGTATCTACAGCATCTGCCCAAAACTGTAAGGGCAATCCTGCATGCAATCTCATGCACCTTGCACGCTCCATGATTGTCCTGTTCATCCTTTCTGACACACCATTTTCTTGTGGTGTTCTTGGAACTTTCTTCTCTCTGCGAATTCCATGCTCTGAACAGTACCTATCAAACTCTTTGCTGCAATATTCACCTCCATTGTCTGATCTAAGACACTTCAATTTCTTTCCTGTCTCAATCTCAACCAAAGCTTTCCATTTCTTGAAAGTATCAAATACATCGGATTTATTCTTAATACAATAAATCCAAGTTTTTCTAGTTGCATCATCAATAAAAGTAACATAATAACGAGAGCCACCGAGAGATGATACCTGAGCAGGTCCCCATACATCTGTATGCACAAGCTCTAATTTTTCATTCTTCTTTTCTTTCCCAACTCTGAGAAATCTGACTCTCTTCTGTTTTCCATAAATGCAATTCTCACAGAAGTCCAAATCAACATTCTTCAAACCCGGCAATAAATTCCTTGAGTGAAGAATCTTCATCCCTTTTTCACTCATGTGTCCAAGCCTATGATGCCATAATGCTGCATCTGCTCCTTTGGAAGTTAAAGCATTAACAGAGTTAGAAATACCATTGCATAAATACAATGTACCAACCTTTTCGCCTTTTGCTATTACCAGGGCTCCTTTGGTGAATCAGTATTTCTTTTTCCCACTATTGTTTTACCAGTTAAAACATATATATTCAGTTTACAAAATGAACAACAAGAATAAATGTTTTTATTAATATAAAGTGTGCAGTAAAATAGATACAATATATAGATAGTTGCAATCAGTTTCCAAGCTCCAACTTGGACTTTGGTGAGGCTCCAACCTCCAGACCACCAACTCTATTTCGCCAAGACACTAATCTTGGACTTAGGATCACAAACTCTCAAGGACTTCAATCCTTCCTACTTCTGAGGCTTCAACCCCAAGGACTCCAATCCTACTTACTTCTGAGGCACCCGCCCAAGGACTCCAATCCTTCTTGCTTTTGAGGCACCAGCCCCAAGGACTCCAACCCTATCTTGCTTTTGAGGCACCAACCCCCAAGGACTCCAATCCTATCTTGTAAAGGCACTGTTTGATAGTAATCTTTTGCTCTCAGAACTCTTCTCTGCTGACTTCTATCTATTTACAGTTTCATTGTAGTCTCCAAGCTACAGTATCAATGACAACTAGTCTTCTTAAGGATGAGTCTTTACAACTCTACACACTGCCCACACATAGTCTCCAATAGCCCTTTTTTCTCACTGATAATGTCTTCACACAGATTTAGTCAATCTACTTTTAGCTGCACTAAACTTTGTATAAAGAACAACTTTCTATTCAAGATTATGTTCTCATTGTCACAGTGAATGCTTTAGTATGGCTGTTTCTCTACTGGCTGCTTCTCCCCTTCGACTGCCTGCTGTCCTGTTGGTCCTTCATCCCTCTTTCTTTTCTGCTGCACCCTCTTTCTATTCTGTTGGACCCTCACATGGCCTCTGTTTCCTCCAACGTATTTCAACAACATTCAACAGCTGCAACAGCCTTCACCAGCATTCACCAGCAACTTCATACAACGCTTAACCACCTCTGCTGCATCTACTACCATGCATTATGGTTCTTCACAACACCAACCACTACAACAACAACAACTACAACATCAACAACAACAGCAGCAACAACAACAAGAGCAGCAACAACAGCAACAACAACAATAGCAACAACAACAACAACAACAACAACAACAACAGCAATAGCAACAGCAGCAACAGCAACAGCTGCAGTAACAACAACAACACCAGCAGTAGCAGCAACAGCAACAGCAACAGCAGCAACAACATCAACAACAGTAGCAGCAATAGTAGCAACTGCAGCAACAACAACAACAACAACTGCAACAACAACAACAACAGCAACAAAAACAACAGCAGTAGCAACAATAGCAGCAGCAATAGTAGCAACAGCAACAACAATAGCAGCAACTATAGCAGCAACAACAGCAACAGTAGAAATAGCAATAGCAGCAATAATAGCAGCAGCAACAACAATAGCAGCAGCAACAACAGTAGCAGTTCTCTGTTTTTACTATTTTATACATTCTCATGCCTTTGTCTATTCATTTCCTCTTACTCAATGGCTCTTTGGTGTCTTCCTCGCTCGCTTGTGCTTCGGCTTCCTCAACACCCGCTTGACCTTCTAGCTTCCCTCCTCCATTCACTTTAGCTTCCTCATGCTTACCTTCAATTGATGGTGTCACGAAAATATAATGTTGTCGCAGAGGTGTTTCAGCAACGCCGAAATATAATTTCGTCATGGAGGTGTTTCAGCAATGCCGAAATATAATTTCGTCACGGAGGTGTTTCAGCAACAGAGAAATTGATGTTTCAACAACTTTTGTCCAACTTTTTCAACAGTGTTCAAAAACTGTTAAAGCATGCATACATGGGTTTTACAAGCCCGATCATGTTACCTGCTCATACAATGTAAACTCTACCTTTTTCACTCCGTCAGTGTATTTGCATATGTCTAAGTCTTCCTGCTTCTAGATCTGTTTGCGTTAATTGCATATACAAGTCTTTGCCGCCATATGCATATTTATGCCATGGATAGTGTTAAAGCACTCTATGTGCTCCACTTGGCTCCTCTTGGCTCCTCTTGGCTCCTCTAACTCTGTCTGCTTCCTTTATGGCTCCAATGGTGGTGCTTCATCCTCTGTTAGCTCCTCTCGTCCCCATCTGCTCCTCTGGTGGCTCTGTCTTCTCCTGTTTGCTCTGATGGCTCTCTGCGTCCTCTGTTTGTTGTTAAACGCATCCATTGCTCCTCCGATGGCTCCTGATGACTCTGATATGCCTCCTTGCTATATGGTTCCTCCTGCAGCGCCTTTTAGTCCAATGTGGCTCTTTTGGCTTGGCAGTGTCTTTCAAAGACCTCCTTGCATATATGAATGCCTCTCTTGCTCTGATATCCTGTAATATGCTTTGATATGTCTCCTTAGGTAACTCCTCTTTGCTTATGGCTTGGCTCTCCTGATGGCCTTGCTCCTGTCTCTTCATGAATTTGATCTATATCCCTTTGGCTTCATGTCATCCTCTAGTATCTAGAATATTTCCATATTGACATCAATGAAAACCTAGGTCAACAACTTTCCATTACTCAAAAATAACCATGTCACAAAGAAATTTATACAGCAACAGCTACAAAATGAGCTGAGAAAATCACAGCACTATAGTGCAAAATACAACAGTTCAAAAAAAGTAAACTACAAAGGCTGGAAGCCTTCCTATTTATGCACTACGAGGGTCTCCAACGACCCTCCTTAACTCAAGGGGCTCAGTTGTTCAAACTACCAGTGATCAGCCACTTTACATAAGACTGCTCGGCTGCCCTTGGGAATCCTTTTCGGTGGCTTGCTGAACTCCGAGCTGAGGGTGGAGATTTCAAGGAAGCTAGTAAATCTACTTAGAGGAGTAGGTGGAAGTGACTGTAATGTTCCACTATCGAGGCTAGTGGTTTTCATGGTTGTATTTATAATTAGATCTTTCACTCTTTTAAAATAACATAGCCAACACGTTTCATGCACATATTGTTGGCCTAATGGTTAAGTGCATGTGTTTCCTCCTAAGAGGTCACAGGTTCAAAACCAGAGGGGGGTAGAGTATGTATGCCTTCGTAGACTTAGCAGTCAAATCGCTGCACAGAGGTGGGTCCCTTGTCCCACAAACAAGGGGGTCTCATACACCAATTTGGTGTCTAGCTTGGCTATGACCTTAAAAATAGATATTATTATTATTATTATTTTTGTGGTTTGTCTATCCTAGTTACTCTAATGAAGTATGTAGCTGTAATTTACGCATGTATGGACTATTCCATATGTGTTTGTATGAATCTTATCGAAGCGTGTTGTTGGTATAATCCATCACTTTGGATCTTTGGTTATCCTTCTTTCCATCTTTTGATGTCTTTCAACTTGTGTGTTCCCTTTCAAGTTGTGTGCTATCACAGGCTTCTAACATGTGCACTCTTCCTCCCTTTCATGTGTTAGATGCTTTCATGCACCTTCCTTGACTTGTTGCAAGGTCACACCCTTGCTTCCAACAAGGACATCTTACTTACCTCTTCGCGCAACTGCGGTCAAAGTGATACCGTACTAAACACTGTTGGGACTCCTACTCATAGTTTGAGGTCTAGTTGAGACATCTTACCGGGGAGATCCCTGGACATGTTGGCAGGTCCAATAACGTCAACAAGTATGTTGCCAATTCTATCTTAATAGAAAAAATATTTGTTGCTTGAGTCTTCAAAATTAGCTTTCTTTGGGTGTTCATCAATGTATGTAATGGAAACATGTTGTGTTCCTCTTTTATTTCCATCATTTGATCTCTTAGGTCATTGGTCTCTATAATGACCAAATTCATGACAATGGAAACTGTTAGCACTCTAGTAAACTCTCCAAGGTTGTAAATCAGAGATGCCTGGTAACATATAATTTTCAATATTGTTCTCTGAACTACTGGAAGAGATGATGGTTTCGATCAAGTCAGATAACCATTTCAGCTCTATTCACGCTCAAGACATGCATGAACACCCCAACAACACAAGGCTTTAGGCTGCTAATGCTCAATAGTTTGTAGATTTAATGGATAGATGGCGAATACTGACTATGCTAGCAGATTGCATACATGAACCTATATGAATGGCTAGCTACAGGCAACAAATGAACTTACTGACTATACTGGAAGATGCATATATAATCACACATATAAATGGCTAGCCATAGGCAACAAAGAAGCTTGCAGATCCAATATATCAAAGCAGAAATAAGATGACAGTTATCTGGCCTTAAACACATAGAAAACCTGAACAAATTGTTCAAGTGCAAGCATTAGAACAGAAGGGAAATGGACATTAAACATATAACAGTAAAAGAATCTTGTATTACTAAAGACTGTAGATGAGAAGCTTGAAGGAATAGAGTAGGAATAATCTCCAAAAGTTGAACCCTTATTACATCTCCTAACAGCCATTTATAGCTTGTCCTTAATGCTCCTGAGCTCTCTAGAAGGCTCAGGGTCTTAATCTTCCTGATCCGTTCCCTAACTGTTTGATTCCCTCTACTGGAAAGCTTGGCTCGGTGGTTTTCCTCTTCTGACAAAAGAATGACCGCATCCAGATATTTTGGGTAGTGGTTGCGCTGTATAGGAGCTCTATCGTGCCAGAGACACCACACAATCATTCGATTTGTTTGCTGAGTTGTGCTATCAATGTCCATGATTGCTTCTCGGCCTCTGTCTCTTGGAGGTTATTTTCCAGCCTCTATTTATGTGATAGAATGGGTCTTTTGGGCATTTGTTATATTTTAAATGCAAACGGGGACTGCGTTATGTTATAACAAAGAAATGATGCAACTGTGAGAAATCTCGCCTTTCTCTGTTCTTTCGAGCTTTAACAGTCCTGAAAAATGGTTAACTCCTCTATCGGGTCCGCCCTTCGGGTGTATGATACAGGTCAAAGGCATAAGGACTGCATGGCGGATGCATGAGCACGTCGGGGATTAGGCATTAGTCGTTGGATCAAGTGAACGGATGGCAGAGATCTCTTGGCGGGAGAAATCAGGCGGAAGTGGTAAGTGCAATTGATCGCACCACTTTTCGGAGGAGTCGGTAAACGTACAATGGCCAGCGATGCCTTTTAGGTGATGACACTTGGTGGACGGGATAGGGGAAAACTGCTTTATCACGAGTTATCGTGCGAGTGGCTTGCGAGAGTGGGAGGAGCGATCACCGTCAAATTGAATGGATGGATGGTGAAGATCTGTTTGCAGTGAGATGTGAGAGTGAATTGGTTGTGGGCCGTTGGATCGTGGCAGAACTGATCCAACGGTGGAGGAGCGATCGCGATATCACATCGGTGGAAGTCAGGGGGGAGGAGCCTTTATACATATCCGATTGCCGATAGCGATTTAAGGCCCGGACCCAATACACCATTGTAAAATGATTTATCACAATATCGCATCCGAGGGGCAATCAACAATCGAACATCGGTGATTTTTAAAGACATGGCTTATGAAAGTCCTGCTGAAAGCTCCAATAGCGATGAGGAATGAAAGCGCCGAGGTTATGTGGTAGGGTCTTATGGAAGTTTTGCACTTCGCGATTAAGGACTGGGGGCCAAGCAGGGGCTTTGTTGGGTTTCGGAGGGCTTAAACGGGGAATGGAGAGGTTTTAGGGGGAAAAAATAGAGATAGCGGGGCTATGGAGTATAAGGAAAATGAAGGAGTAGGGAGGAAAAGACTGTTGTGATCTGCATTTTTAAGCGTAAACACACGACCAAGCCAGTATTTGGCTCTCCAAATGATGAAGTATGTAGCAGAGCTAACACTGGATCCTTTTGGGGATGAGAGCCTCCCTGTGAGGTCTCAAGAACTATAGAACAATGCCTTTCCTGTAAAAAACAAATTAGCAAAATTTCCTAGTGTTCCATTGGGCATGGAGTCTACTTTGCTTATACTAAACTGATAAAATAAAATATTTACAACTTTAAGGCCCAAAGACCTTAAATAACATAAATTTTCAGAAAATGCCCATTGATTGGGCCATCAAAAACTGCTTCCCCTTCCATGCTTTTTAGCATGAAGGTATTGTTCCCTTGGATCTGAGAAATGATAAAAGGCCTGTCCAGAAAGCATCAAACTTCCCATGGTTACCTTTCTTTTATTTTAGTGCATCCCATTTAAGGACCATGTCTCCAACTTGAAGATTATATGTTTTTGTCCCTTTGTCAAAGGCTTCCTCGATCTTTTTCTTATGTGTTGTAGACTTTTCAACCAACTGCTCTCTAATCTAATGTACCTCTGCTAAATCAGTGATTCTTTTTGCCATATCTTCTTCCTCATCCTGTTCTTGTTGCAAGAACTTTGCCACAGGGAGAGTTAAATGAATTGGGAGCACAACTTCGATGCCATACACCAGCTTGAATCGAGAATTTCCTGTGGATCTTTTAATGGTCACTCTGTTAGCCCAAAGTGCATATTTGAACTTAGAATCCCAATTCTTTTTGTTGTCCTCCAACAGTTTCTTAATTATTCTTATCAGACTTTTGTTGGAAGATTCTACTAGACCATTTCCTTGAGGGTAGTATGAAGTGGAATAAACCAGTGTAATGCTAATTGAGTTACACATTTCCACCAATTCTTTTGCTTTGAAGGCAGCTGCATTATCTGTGACTAATCTATGTGGACAACCAAATTTGGTGAGGACATGCTCAATCAAAAACTTCATGACCACACTATGATTGGCCTTTCCGGTAGGGATTGTGTCAATCCACTTAGTAAAATAATTAGTGGCTACTAATATCCATCTGTGCTGGCCACCGGAATGTGGATTGATTTCTCCAATGAAATCCAAGCCCCACTGCTGAAAAGGTCCTTTTGCATGTATTGGTTTCAAGGGTAGGGACTTCAATTACTGTTTCCCTTCGAATCTTTGGCACCTGTCACAAGATTTAACAAATGAAAAGACATTAGAAAATAAGGTGGGCCAATAGTACCCAGCTCTGAGGATCTTGTGGGCTGTAGTTTTCCAATAATGATGTCCTCCACACATGCTGGAATGAAACTGCTACATAACTTCCATTGACTGTTCTTTGTCCAGACACCTCAAAAGCATTCCAGATGGGTCCTTCCAATAGAGCAGATTTTCATTGATATAATATTTTGCTGCCCTGAGTTTAACAGTTCTGGCCTGACTTTGAGTAAGGCCTGGAGGGATTTCTAGCTTCAGCAAGAAATTAGCTATTGCAGAATACCAATCACAAGAAGCTAGATTCTCTGTCAATGACCGCTTTCAACTGCTTTCTCTTCTTTTGTTTGACCATTTTCTGAATTCGAACACATGAGGTTCATGTCACATGTTCTGCAATTTTCTTCAGCTAATAGTCTGGCAAGACCTTGACCTCTAACAAGCTTAGTGGGCTTTAGTTCTATATTAAATTCAATTAACTTTGCAATCCATTTAGCCCTTCTCCCATCAGCATTAGGTTGTGTTAAGACATCTTTTATTATAGCAGAGGGTACATATGCAACTATTTTGGAATGCAGAGTATAAACTCTGAAAGCTTTCAAAGACTTGATAAGAGCGTATGCTTGTTTCTCAATAATATCATACCTTAGCTCAACATCCCTTAAGGCTTTACTGAAAAATGCCACCGGATGCTCCGAGCCTTCTTCATTTGTTTGCAATAAAACTGTTGCAAGGGTGTCAATAGAGGCAAAAGAAAATATATGGAACTCCTTGCTGTAATCTGGACTGATTAAAGTGGGAGCCTCCATAATAGCTTGTTTAATGGACTCAAAGGATTTTCTTACTGCACTAGTCCATTTGATTTTTGACCCCTTTTTCAACATGGAGGTAATATGCTTCACAAGTTCTGTAAAATTTGGGATAAGCCTCCTTACAAAATTAATCTTGCCCAGAAAGGACTGGATGTCCTTCTTCGATCTCAGGATAGACAAGGTATGTATCACTTTTACTCTTTCTGGGTCAATTCGGACACCTGCAACAGAAAAAATATGTCCCAACAACTTGGCTTCTTCTAAAGAAAATTGTGACTTCTTAGGATTTACTGAAATCCCAAACCTTCTGCACTTCAAAAACACTTTCTTCAAATGTTGCACATGGTCTTGATGGTTACTGGAGTATACTGTTATATCATCAAGGTAGATAAGGAAAAAATTATCCTTCTCTCCCACCAATGCTATATTCGTAGCTCTCTTAAAGGTGGCTCCAACATTCATAAACCCAAAAGGCATCTTGGATACATAAAGGTGCCCCAAGGAGTGGTAAATGCAGTCTTCTCCTGATCATCTAGATGCACAACAACTTGATTATACCCTGAAAATTCATCCAAGAAAGACACCACTTTGGCTCCTGAGACCTTCTGCAGCAAGTGCTCCATCTTGGGTAGAGGATAATTGTCTTTCTTTGAGCATTTATTTAAATTTCTGAAATCAACACAAAGTCTAATTTCTCCACTTTTCTTTCTCACCACTACTAGGTTGGCTACACACTTGGAATATCTGAGAGGGACTATGATTTTGGCTGCCAACAACTTTTTTATTTGTTTTTCAATTAGAGGGAGGATCATAGGATTTATTAGTCTCAGCTTTTGTTTGAAAGGTATGGTGCCTTTCTCTAGAGGAATTTTATGCTAGATGATATTCTTATCATATGTTTTCAGGTCACTATATTCCCAGACGAAGACATCAACAAATTTCTTCATTAATTTGCAGTATTTAGAACTTTGGTCAACGGATAGATGAGAAGACAGATTTATGTATCGAGGCTGACCTGGACTCCATATATCATGTTGACAAACTGCAGATGGATCTTCTTTTTGGGAAACCTTATAAGGTACATCATTTTGGTCAAACGGTATTTCTAGAGGAATTAGACCCTTAGGAATATGATCGCTGGGAAGCTGGACAATGTTATCTTTGCCAACTTTGTTTCTAAGCTGGGATTGGAGGCTTTCTTGCAAGGCTTCATTCTCTTGGTCAATTTTCATTTTAGAAAATTCATTAATGACTTGCAAGAATCTGTTCACTTAAACATCATCATCAAAAACCCTCCAATGTTAGACATTATCAGGCAAGGATGGTCTATACTTCATTTGAACTTCATAAACTAGTCTGGGAGGCATGGGAGGGATAAACATGCTAGCAGACACAGCAAGGGAATCAGCAAGCTGATTTTTGGTTCTAGGGATATATGAAATACAGAAATTATCAAAAGAATCTTTGAGTCTCCATACCTCATCTCTGTAGGCTTTCAGCCTTGGGTGATTTGTTTGGAATGTTCTATTCACTTGCTGAATGATTAGATTAGCATCTCCAAACACCTCTATGCTTTTGATTCGTCTGCCTTTAGCTACATTAAGGCCCAATATCAGAGCCTCATATTCTGCTATATTGTTAGTGACTCGAAAAGCCAGCTTAAAAGACAGATGTGTGCGTTCTTCTTCTAGAGATATCAACGCCACCCCTGCTCTTTCAGTCTCCCTAAAACATGCTCCATCAAAGAACATCTCCCAAACCTGACTTCCTTGATCCCCCTAGGCCTGAACAATTGGTTTCTTGAGCTGCAATGAGGCCTTCTGAGATTCTTCAATTTGCAGGATACATGCTCCAAAATTAGTGTCCACTGCATAAATGGGGTGATTAGAAGGATTCTTCTCATCACTGATGATATATGCCAGCTGTGCTTCTCTATGCAATCTCCTGCTTTCTCCTCCAAAGATTGGGATAGTGGCATAAGATAGGTCGTTCTGCAATGTCCCACCTAGTCTCTTAATCCACCATCTAAACAACAGCATGCCAAACTTAGGAGGGACATCTGCCACCACAATATCCATCATTATGCTCTTCATGGGCAGCTGGGTTAGGGTAATGGCTAAATGTTTAATCAATCCTAAACATTTCACCTTTCTTGAATCAAATGAGAATAGGTCATGATATGGTTTGGTGATGTCAAGGCCTAACTCTTCCATGACAGTTTTAGGCATCATATTGTGACTGGCCCCTGTATCTAGCAGGAAGTTGTGGAGAATTTTGTCATGAATGGTCAAGGAGACATAAAAATATGGGGAATTATAAATAGCAGGTTCAGTCATTAGACTTAGCACAAATGCAGGCCTATTGTCTTGTAAATGACAAAGTCAGTAGAGGTTTGTGTGGTTTTCAGCTCGAGAGCTTCAAGGATAGGATTTCTAAACACTTCACTCTTCACCAATTCTATTAGAGGCACAGATATTTTTAACTTCTGAACTTCTAATTCGAAGCTGAAAGAGAGAGGTAACTTTTCAGAACCTCTTACCTCTTGAACTGGTGCTTTAAGGATGACTGGATTAGCTGCTGGTCTTCTGTGCTTGCTATTCTAGGTCTCTGTTTGGACGGCAGCTCTTTGGGCAGGATTCTCCTTGACATTATTTGCATTTGACCTCAGATTATATGTTTGTTGCTCCTCAGTTTGTAGAACAGCCTCCCTGTCCCACCTTTGACTGTCTTGCTCCTGCAGCAAAGACTCTTCGTATGCAGCCAATGTCAAAAAGGCAGTACTGCCTTTATCTTCCATACAGTGAATTTCATCCTCATCTTCAATCTATTCCTCCTCCATGACTACATTTTGGAAAGGAGCTTTAACTCTTTGATCCTCGTTAGTTTCTTTACCCTTCTGAATGATCTGCATTTTCTCATTTGTTCTTCTGAACGGATTTGAATTTCTTGGAGCAAATGTATTTGGGATCCTTGCCTTCCCAGAGTTCCGCTCAACCTCTAGCTTAGATATTTTAGCAGCCAATGACTTGATCATTCTAGTCATTTTATCAAGTTTGGGATCTGAAGATGAAGCAGAGGGAGAAGAAGCCTCACCTCTCTGCCTCCTTCTATCAGCATGACTTTTGAGCTTTTCTGCAGCCATAATGTTAGATTCTACCTCTAGTGTTGCATCCTGCATTTCAACTAGGGTAGCACATCTTCTTTCTCTTAGCAGCAAACATAAATCAGAGTCAAAGGCATTGGCATAGGCGAGTTTAGCAGAGGTAGCAGTGGGATTCACTTCAGCTGGTATCTTGTTGTACATGTGGTTAAATCCTTATTAAAATCGAACAGCAGTTCACCATTTTCTCTCTTTAAGTTCCCAAACTTAGTGTGGTAATAGAGGAGATCCTTCTTATCCTCCCAATGTTTTAAGAATGTATCATCTAAAGCTTCAATATCTGCCATAGATCTTGGGGCTTATTCTCTGAACCATTTTCTAGCCTCCCCATCTAGGCTTTGGACAAAGACTCTCATCCACACATCTTCTTCACTAATATCTAGATTATCAGCATAGCTATAAAATGACTCAAGGTGTTCTTCAGCAGTGACACCTTCAGTCCCAGTGAACTTAGGCATATACTTCTGATATTCTCCAGTGGGAAGAGCATTCAAAGGGGTGGGAATATTAGAGGTCCGTACCTAGCGGCTATGATTCTTTCCATTGCGGACCTGCCATAACTGTGGTGACTAAATGAGTACTAGAAGTATGGTGAATAGGAGGTGAGGTTCCCTTTGGGCTAACAACAAAAGGATAAACTAAAGAATAAAGAGCTTTATGAATTTCTGATAGCTTTTCTTCACTACTAGTATTAAAATTTGTACTCTCAACATGTGTTTGTTCTATTGCAGGATCTTCTTGAAGAGATATAGAATATTGTTTAGGTTTACCTGAACCAGATGCTCCTTTCTACAATACTTTCTTCTCCTTGATGTTCCTTTCCAGGTCAAGTACTAGGTCAGCTTGCGATTTCTGAGGATTTCTCCGAGTATGCCTCACAAACTGAGCTAGAATTATGAAGTGGAGTCACCAAGAGGTTTGGCCTCAAGTAGAGTCGCCAGATAGATGATTACAACCAAAAATGTGCCCAGACTTTGTCTATCATCAAAGCTAGGTCTGTTTCATTTCCCATGGAAGCTAAGCTTCAGTCTCCTATCCCGGGAAACGACGCCAATTAATGTTAGCACTCCAGGAAACTCTCCAAGGTTGTAAATCAGAGATGCCTAGTAACATATAATTTTCAGTATTGTTCTCTGAACTATTGGAAGAGATGATGGTTTGGATCAAGTCAGATAACCATTTCAGCTCTATTCACGCTCAAGACATGCATGAACACCCCAACAACACAAGGCTTTAGGCTGTTAATGCTCAATAGTTTGTAGATTTAATGGATAGATGGAGAATACTGACTATGCCAGCAGATTGCATACATGAACCTATAGGAATGGCTAGCTATAAGCAGAAAATGAACTTACTGAGTATACTGGTAGATGCATATATAATCACACATATAAATGGCTAGCCATAGGCAGCAAAGAAGCTTGCAGATCTAATATATCAAAGGAGAGATAAGATGACAGTTATCTGGCCTTAAACACACAGAAAACTTGAACAAATTGTTCAAGTGCAAGCATTAAAACAGAAGGGAAATGGAAATTAAACATATAACAACAAAAGAAGCCTATATTACTAAAGACTATAGATGAGAAGCTTGAAGGAACAGAGTAGGAATAATCTCCAAAAGTTGAACCCTTATT
This sequence comes from Pinus taeda, assembly GCA_000404065.3. Classification (NCBI taxonomy): domain Eukaryota; kingdom Viridiplantae; phylum Streptophyta; class Pinopsida; order Pinales; family Pinaceae; genus Pinus; species Pinus taeda. The sequence continues at coordinate 38,732 of APFE031090434.1, read as the reverse complement.
ACATCTTACTAACAGCCATTTATAGCATGTCTATAATGCTCCTGACCTCTCTAGAAGGCTCAGAATCTTAATCTTCCTAATCCATTCCAAAACTGTTTGATTCCCTTTATTGGCAAGCATGGCTCAGTGGTTCTCCTCTTCTGACAAAAGAATGACCGCATCTAGATATTTTGGGTAGTGGTTGCACTATCTAGGAGCTCTACCGTGCTAAAGATGCCCCATAATCATTCGGTTTGTTTGCTGAGTTGTGCTGTCAATGTCCATGATTGCTTCTCGGCCTCTGTCTCCCAGAGTTTATTTCCTGGCCTCTGTTTATGTGATAGAATGGGTCTTTTGGGCCTTTGTTATCTTCTAAATGCAAACGGGGACTGCTTTATGATATAATAGAGAAATTATTAAACTGTGAGAAATCATGCCTTTCTCTGTTCTTTCGGGCTTTAAAAGTCTTGAAAAATGGTTAATTCCTCTATTGGGTCCGCCCTCGCGTCGCTGTTACATGTCGCACTTGGTAACTGATTGCTCCGCCCTTCGGGTGTATGATACAGGTCAAAGGCATAAGGACTGCATGGCAGACGCATGAGCATGCCGGGGATTAGGCATCAGCTGTTGGATCAAGTGAATGGATGGCAAAGATCTCTTGGCGGGAGAAATTGGGTGGAAGTGGTAAGCAGAATTGATCGCACCGCTTTTGGGAGGAGAGTGGTAAACGTACAATGGCTAGCGATTCCTTTCAGGTGATGAGACGTGGTAGACAGGACAGGGGAAAACCACTTTATCGTGAGTTATCGTGCAGGCGACTTGTGAGAGTGGGAGGAGTGATCACCATCAGATTGAATGGATGGACGGTGAAGATCCGTTTGCGGTGAGATGTGAGAGCAAATTAGGTGTGGGCGATTGGATCTTGGCAGAACTGTTCCAATGGTGGAGGAAAGATCACGATATTGCATCGGCGGAAGTAAGGGGGGACGAGCCTTTATACATATCTGATCGCTGATAGCGATTTAAGGCCCAGACCTAATACACCATTATAAAACGATTTATCGCAATATCGCTTCCGAGGGGCAATCGGCAATCGGCCATCGGCGATTGTTAAAAACATGGCTTATGAAAATCCCGGCAAAAGCTCCGATAGCAATGAGGAATGAAAGTGCCGAGGTTATGCGGTAGGGTCTTATGGAATTTTTGTGCTTCGTGATTAAGGACTGGGGGCCAAGTATGGGCTTTGTTGGGTTTCAGAGGGTTTAAACAGGGAATGGAGAGGTTTTAGGAGGAAAAAACAAAGATAGCGGGGCTATGGAGTATAAGGAAAATGAAGGAGGAGGGAGGAAAAGACTGTTGCAATCTACCTTTCTGAGTGTAAACACACGGCCAAGCCAGTATTTGGTCCTCCAAACGTTGAAGTATGTAGCAGAGCTAACAGAAACATTGAATTTTTGACATATCTTTCTTTCCTTGAGGATTAGGTACTCTATGAAAATCCTTTCTCTCCTAAAAGCTAGAGTTCTTCCTTCCTCTATCCTTCTTGAAATGAGCTACATATGATTGAGAATCTTCTTCTTCTTGAGATATTTGATTTCTTTCTCTAGAAATGAGTCTTTATTCTACTTGAGAGAAAGTTACCCATAATTCTTCAAAACATGGAGTCTCCTTTCTGCTGCTTATACCTGATGCAAATGAATCCAATGAATGGGGTAGTTCATTAAGTGTTGAGGTCAAAAGTTATTTATTAGAGACATTTTCATCAATATATTATATCTTACCTCTCAATTGAAATATTCTTACAAATTATGAAGCCACTGTATCATTCTTTGTCATTCTAACATCATGAAGCTCATTTCTCAAACTCATGACTTGGCTAATATTGTTGATGGTATACAATCTAGTCAGGGACTCATAAATCTTCTTTGAAGTTTCAAGTGTTGTCTTAAGGGGGCCTGACCTAGCTTCAAAGTTGTATGTGAAAACCAACAAAACACTAACTGCTGGCCTTTCGGAAACAACCTACATAGTGCAAGTTGCAGTCTCACCTGGAGCAATATTGAGGGATGCTAGAACTAGGTTTCTGCATCTAGTGACATGTGATAAGTGGTTCCTAATCTCTTGACAGTTCAGATCTTATTTCACGTAGATCGTATCCTTCTAGGGATCGCTACTATAACTAGGGTAAAATGGCTTCTGGACCTTCATGAAGGTCTACGATAAATCCTTGCGTACCTTAAACAGATAAATTATCCACTTTTGCACATCTATAAATAACTCTAGATGTGTTGATCCAAGTTGACTCAACTTCTGGATTTAACCAAGATCTTTTGCTTCTGTGATGTATTTAGAATTTCATTTTATAAGAGCATAAATGAACATATATGCATGCTTAATGAAATGGAAACATAATTACTATCAACAACCCAAAAAAAGAGGCATTGATAACATAGTTCATCCAGTGTGGACTACGTCTTCGGGCCTAGTGTCAAGATTGTGTCGGCCACTTCATTCAATGCTAGAAATGGTGAAGATGTACATGGACCATGTTTTCTGTCATACAAGGACATGTGCCCTCTACATGAGTGGAAAAGTCTCTCCACAAGATGTTTTGCTATAGGAACTATCACTCACAATAGACCTCCTATCAGCATGCCACAATCTTACGCATGGTGAGAATGAGTATCCTACCATCATGCTATCAAAGGGATCTCAGCCAAAACACCCATGGTGACAATGAGTATCCCACATCATGGAAACAAAGAGATCTCAATCAAAACATACATCACAATCCATGATAAATACATCTCACATGAAATAGACACAAAGATTCTACATAATACATCAAGCAGAAATTGAAACAACATATTACGTCTCACAACAATTCATCAAAGAAGTACATGACAACAACACTTCATATACCTCATATCCGATGCTGGCTGAAGAATAGAATACTCAGCTACTGGATCTAAGTGCACCATTGAAATCATGGCATCGATTGGCATAGAATAGACTATCCACACTCTGAAATTTGGCACTATCACTCCAATCTGGAAAATGGTCAAAAAATAGAAGGCTCGACTACAAAACATGACTGCACCATAGAATTTGTGTCATCTAGAGGTGTAAAATCAACTATCCAATTGTTGAATTCTGACACCAGAAAAATTTGGGCCTATAGGAATCTTTTAGATTCCCCCGTGATTTTGCAAAGTTTCCCTCCTCTGGGTTCATTGGAGATCTACAACTCAAATTATAAAACTGATCTCGCCATTGATATCCTTGCGAAATTCTAAGAAGAATGAGTATAAAGTTGGCTACATTCTAGATCTAGGAAATTTCAGCCTCCAAGGAATCTCAAAGATTCCCTCAAGATTCTTGAAGATTCTCCTCTGCTGGGAATCTGCAAATTTGCTGCTCAAAAGGAAAATCTAACCTCGATGTTGCATTCCCTATGAAAATATGAGAAAAGTGACTATAAACTTGATTACATTATGACAAAATGAATTTTTACCTCCTAGGGAATCTTTTTAGCATCTTAAGGTTCTCTGCAAAACTTTTGTCTTGAAAAGCGTGCCATCATTTTGCCTCTTGGAACTGTGTCATGGTTCCACCCGGGTGTGGTTCCACTACACGGAACTCCGTTTGGTTTTCTCCGTTCCATCATTCTCTCCCGTTCCGTTCTCTACCATGCAAATGAATTGAAGGTTTAAATGGTGTTCATGGGCAGAGATAACAAGGACTAAGCCCGTGGCTCATTGGTGGCAGGTGTAAATGCTACGAGTGAGGATAGGGTTTGAATCCCTGCCTTCCCAAAATGGTAACCCTTATGTGGGCACGTTTTAATATGGTGCACTTGTTTTTTTGTAACAAAATTAAAGTTTTGTTTTAATGTAACAGTTATACATTGCGTTCTACCGTGTGGTTTTGTTGCATTGATGTGGGCACCTGAATGGTGGGCCATCCATTCCAGCCTGGCATGTTCAAACTCCACCACCCATGATTTGAATTGGGACAAGTGGTAATAGGGGAGGGGTTGGCTCCGGCGGTGGCAGCCCACCCTGTTTCAACATATATACATATATTGGTTGGAGGTTGGAGGGTCTGATAGGGTTATGGCTGCTGACCTTTTTTAATGTTTTTAATATATAAATACAGGTGGGACAGAATGGGGTCATGGCCTGTCGGCCCATTTTAGTTAAAAAAAAAAAAAAAATCTAATATATGGTTTGGGTCCGATGGAGGTGGCGGGGGTCATGGCTTGCCACTTATTTTAATATTTTATTATTATTATTAATAACATTCCATATTTTCGATTTTGTCTAATATAAGGGACATTAGACAAATTAAAGAGGAAAAAATTTCACCTGTTCTCAAGAGCTAATTTTCCATGCCGGTTGACAGTGAATTTGGAGGACAATTAAACCTTGCTCACTACCCAACTTTGACCGCAACTTTGACTAGCTCTATCTCCTCCAGACGAGCTCGGATTTGAGTTTCATTCACACCGTTGGAGTCGGGGTGATGAGAAATTTGATCTGGCATTAGTTTTAGAGTGATTTGACCACTCTGACTTTTGACCCTTTCTGAGTCCTCCTGGACTTCTGCATGTGTCTGGAGCCACTTGGATCAATCCTCCCCACTGAGGAGCTTTTGGTCCTCCAAAAGCATGAAAAATAATCTACACTTCTTTGTATGTTGTCTTCACCACAAGTGTTTAATAGTTCATCCTTCCTTATCCTTCACCTTTGTCCTTTGGAGCCATAAGCGATGATCCGACACCTGCACCCTCTACAAACTTGTAGTACAATTCTACAAATTACGTGCTTAATTTACATGACCAACTATTGACCGAAGCATCCTATACTTTCCATGAGTTTATAACACATACTCTGTGGTCAAGTTTACATCAAAATGGAAATAATACCCCAGCTACGAAAACAATGCCAACATAACATTGTTACTTCAACAAGAAACACGTGATTTACAAAAATAAGGCCAAACACTATTGTTTCTTTGACAAGTGATGGAAACACAACATCACTTTCACAATTGAAAATGCAACACAAAATAAGACCAAACATCATTGTTGCTTAACAAGTGATGGAAAATACATCATCACTCTTACATTTTAAATTGCAACAAATGATTCACAAAAACACAACCATGACAAGGTAACATATATTGAAACCATTTTTCACTTATCAAAGTGAATGAGTCACCTCCATGTGGTGCATTCGAATGGTCGAACAACTATTTCATCTGGCTCATGCACTGATGCTTTGTCTTTAAGGGGCTGCTCTGGATGAAGCCTCCAACATGTGGCCCTTTGATGACCACTTCAGTTGCAATGACTACAATAAGTCATCTTCCTCTAGATCTACTTAACATGCTTCTTTCCCTACTGTGGAGAATGCCTTTCATGCCTCATCCTCTTTCATGCTACCATTCTCTTCCAACACTTAGCAAGTACATGGTTATGTAAATGACAAAAAATACATGTTTTTCGATGCCATGATTTATGTCCATCATTAACAACATGATTGTAATCGAAATGAACATTCGAATATTGAGACTTGTTATACCTTTCCTTGCTAGCTCTGGTGTAATTATGGCGATGAGAGCTTGCCTCAGCTCTTTCCCTACAATAGGCAATACCATGGGATGATGGTGATGTGTCCCCATTATACTCTTTCCTTGAAGATTTCAACAATGTCTCAGAAGAATTTGACACCTTCAAGCATTCTCCTTCAGTGTATCCCAAGCCTGCAAATTGAGGTCTCTGCTCAACCTCCAATGGTTGAGTTATGCCTTGGCTATTAACACCAATTCCTTATTCTTCCTTGTACCTCATCCTAGTAAGGAGCCTCATGTTTGTCCCGATAATTGGTATCTCCACATTTCCAATAGAAATTATACTATGTGAAGATGAAACTGAAGGGAAATCAAGATATTTTACCTCCACTGATGATTCAGGAAGAATTGATGAGGGCTTCTCATCATCTGTTGTTGGTGGTTCACTGGTTGTCTTGACACATTTCCTAACTTCCTTCCTTACATACCCAAGTACTACTTGGTGGGGTAATTCCCTTACTTTGATGGGGTTAAAAATGCCTTGGTCATTAATGCCCAAGCCTTTCCCTTCATACCCCATTTTCTTTAGCAGTTTGGAGCCAATTCCTGTGGTATGATTTTCAAAAATAGCAAAATCATCATCAGGAAACATACATGAAGTCAGAGAACTACTCTTTACCTCACATGGGTCATGCTACAGCCTTTCCAAGGCCTCATCCTTAGCTTGTAGCTGTCGTAGCAACCTATGTTTCTCCTTTTTCTCTTCTCGTAGAAGCATCTTCAATTCAACTCTTCTAGGGCCTCTTTCGTGGCTCGCAACTAAAGCTGCAATCGATACTTTTCCTCTGTCTCTTCTTATAGAACTTCATACATTATGTCCATCCTTTTGGATATTCTAAGCATGGTATCATGCATCTCTTTGTTATCCTCTATTGTTGTATGTTTCATTTTTTGCGCTTGCAATTCACATCCATGCGAAGACCACTCTGATACCAAACTTGATCCAAGTTGACTCAACTTCCAGAATTAACCAAGATTTTTCGCTTCTATGGTGTAGTTAGAATTGCATTTTATAAGAGAATAAATGAACATATATGCATGCTTAAGATAATGGAAACATAATGATAATCATAAAACCATAAACAAGAGACATTGATAACAAAGTTCATCTAGTGTGGACTACGTCTCTAGGCCCAGTGTCAAGATGGTGTTGGCCGCTTCATTCAGTGCTAGAAATGGTGAAGATGTTCATGGACTATGTTTTCTGTCATACAAGGACATGTGCCCTCTACATGACTGGCAAAGTCTCTCCACGAGACGTCTGCTACAGGAACTACCACTCACAACATACCTCCTATCAGCATGACATAATCTTACACATGGTGACAATGAGTATCCCGCCATCATGGCATTAAAGGCATCTAAGCCAAAACACCCATGGTGGCAATGAGTATCCTGCCATCATGGAAACAAAGGTATCTCAATCAAAACATACATAACAATCCATGATAAATACATCTCACATGAAATAGACACAAAGTTTTTGCATCAGACATCAAGCAGGAACCAAAACAACATAGTACATCTCACAAAAAATTATCAAATAATTACATGACAACAACACTTCATATACCTCAACTCTGATGTTGGTTGAAGAATATAATACTTAGATTTTGGATCTAAATTCACCATCGAAATAGTGGCATCAAATGGCATAGAATCGACTATCCACACTTTGAAATCTAACACCATCACTCCAATCTGGAAAATAGCCAAAAAATATAAAGCTCAGCTGCAAAAACTTACTACAGCACTGAATTTGTGTCATTAAGAGGTGTAAAATCAACTATCCATTTGTCAAATTTTGACACCAACAAAATCTAGGCCTGTAGGAATCTTTTAGATTCCCCCATGATTCTCGAAAGATTCTCTCCTCTGGGTTGGCTAGAGATCTACGACTCAAATCAGAAAATTCATCTTTCCATTGAGATCCTTGTGAAATTCTGAGAATGATGAGTATAAAGTTGGTTGCATTCTGGATCTGGGAAATTTCAGCCTCCAAGGAATCTAGAAGATTCCCTCAAGATTCTAGAAGATTCCCTCAAGATTCTCGAAGATTCTCCCCCATTGGGAATCTGCAAATCTATTGTTCAAAAGGTGAATCTGACCTTGCCATCGCGTTTCTGGTGAAAATATGAGAAAAATGATTGTAAACTTGATTACATCCTGACAAAATGAATTTTTACCTCCTAAGGAACCTTTTTAGCATCTTAAGATTCTCTACAAAAATTTTGTCTTGAAAAGTGTGCCATCATTCTACCTCCTGGAACTGCATCATGGTTCCACCCAAGTGTGGTTTCACTGCATGGAACTCTATTTGGTGTTCTCCATTTCATCGTGCTCTCTCGTTCTATTCTCTACCATGCAAATGAATTGAAGGTTTAAATGGTATTCGTGGGTGGAGATAACAAGGGCTGAGCTCGTGGCTCATTGGTGGCAGTTGCAAATGCTACGGGTAAGGACAGGGTTTGAATCCCAACCTCTCCAAAATGGAACCACTTATGTGGGTGCGTTTTAATATGGCATGGTTCTTTTTTTGTAAAAAAAATTAAAGTTTTGTTTTAATGTAACGGTTATACATTGCATTTACTGTGTGGTTTTGTTGCATTGATGTGGGTGCTCGAGTGATGGGCCAGCTATTCTGACCAGGTAGGTTCAAACCCCATTGCCCATGATTTGAATTGTGACAATTAGTAGCATGGGAGGGGTTGGGTTCGTCGGTGGTGGCCTGCCCCATTTCAACATATATACATATATTGGTCGGAGGTTGGAGTATCTGGTGGGGTCATGGTTGCCGACCCTTTTTAATGTTTTTAATATATAAATGGAGTTGGGGCCAATAGGGGTCATGGCCTGTTGACCCATTTTAATTAAAATTTGTTTTTTTCTAATAAATGGTTTTGGTTCGATGGAGGTGGTAGGGGTCATGGCCCGCCACCTATTTTAATAGATTTTTTTTATTATTAATAACAAGCCATGTTTTTTATTTTGTCTAATATAAGGGATATTAGAAAAATTAAAAAGGCAACAATTTTGCCCGCTCTCGGGAACTAAGTTTCCACACTGGTTGACGACAAATTTGTAGGACACTTAAACCTGGCCCACTGCCCAACTTTAACCACAACTTTGAATGGCTTTATCTCCTCGATACAAGCTCAAATTTGAGTGTCATTCACATTGTTGGAATTAGGGTGACAAGCAATTCTATATGTCGCTAGTTTGAGAGCATTCCGAGCACATTGAATTTTGACCCTTTTTGAGTCCACTTGGACTTCTGCATGTGTCTGGATCCACCTAGATCATTTGTCTTCGTGCAGATCTACCCAATTCATTAGAAATTATAGTAGAACTAATGTTTAACTTCACAAAAATAGATAATTACTCATATCATGCATAAATAAGAAAAATTTAGTGTTTTCGCGCAATATTAATACATGATTTCATGAAAACACATCATTAAGTGATAGAATATAACATAAACATAACTGTTTAGATTGCACAATAATTCTTCAAAATCAGTCTTTATTGATCTTCAATGTTCATATTACAGACTCTTCTACCCTACACACTCAGCTGTAGGGGTCCACGCACTCAATTACGGGAGCCTTCCCCTTCTAGCCTAAGTATAGGAAGCAGAACCTTCTTGCCCTAGCACTCACCTAAAACAGTTTCTATCTTTTCTTAGCTTACTTAGGTACTTCTTGTAGACTCACTATGACTCAAATATATGGCCTTCTCAATACAATACCATGGTCTGCGGACCATGGGTGAGTCTCAAAGCTGACTTATCTATCTATCCAAACAAGGGGCTAAGACCCCTTTGACTCCTATCTAATTGCACGCTCTGCATCCACATATCGCAGAGACTTTACATCTTTTACGTGAAATTTATACAAAACTTGGGTTAACTAACCACAAAACTGACTTGAGGGATCCTATCCCAATAGGCCCCCAACACAAAGATCGTGACTTGCCCTCGATTCAATCAATTGGCGCCTTGATCTTGCTGTGAAGATCACCCAGCTCAACCTGCATTACTACAACTTCAGCAACACTTTGTGTCGGTGCGTTTTGTACCTCTTTAACCAATTTCTCTGAGGTTGGCCCCTCCACTACTAGGCACATTTTCCTCTAAGTCTTCTAGAGCACCTTGAGCTTTTCTTGAAGTGATAAAGTAAGCTGACAAGCTTCCTTTAGCCACGACTACAATCTAGCCTTAGCAAGGCCTCTTTCCTCTACAATTCTTCCACCTGTGCTTGTAGCTGCTTACTCTCTTGTAACTTTGTGAGGCGTTGTGTTGGCACCAAAGTGTGTGCAGTAGCTTAGACCTCATCATACTGTTTTTGTGTCTCTCAGACATTGGTGGTCAGCTTTTGTAGGTTCAGATCCTCCTGCAGATTTGTCTAGTTTTCCATTGCTACATCAAACATCGAGGATCAGTCAATGAATGTGGTATCCAATGTATTCATTACATCCTTAATTGTTGCGTCACGTTGCTCTCAAACCTCTAGTGGAGTTGTGGGCTGCAACTTCAACTACAGCTCTGCTATCTTCATCTGGGAATCAAAGGTAACCTTGCCAACTTCCTCCTTTTTTGAGTGTACGGAGGCAACCAATTTCCTTACTTTCGCTGAAGCTTCTGCATCCTCTGGTGTTATTATTCTGTATTTTTGAGGTTGAGAGAGTAAATACATTGGACAACATCAAA
>APFE031090431.1:0-10223 GCA_000404065.3 Pinus taeda | reverse complement strand
AAATATTGTAGAATTGAGGCTTATGTGATCCATCATAGTTATAAGAAGAATTTCTGCGTAAATCACATATAGAAAGACAAAGGTCTTTCTATATGTGATTTATGCAGAAATTCTTCTTATAACTATTTAAATATTATTTTTTTAAAACTAGCCGTTTAATATAGTCGTTACCTTCCCGGATGCGGGTGTTAGTTAGGCTTTTATGGGCGAGGACGGTCGCATTTACAGCCAAGTGGCCGTCGCCTCGTGACATCTGGGCCGAAGGCTCTCGAAGCCGTCCGGCCAGCGTTAATTACCGCCCCTCCAACGCTGCAACAGGCTTAATAGACAGGGGGTCTGGATCGATGTGCCGAGAGGTTCGTTGTGCCGATGGGAGAAGCTCTGGTTCTGTGCAACCAGGCTTCATCCTGAGCATTTTAGTTGATTTCTGGTGTGGCCTGGTGGTTTTGAGAGGCAAAGGGAGTCAGAGCGCCCATAGCGCAGCCTTCCTGAATGCTTTGGCTCCCAGAATTGTTCGCAAGGTCTGTTTGAATTGCTCCACCTGGTTAACTGGTCGGGCCTGGCTTGTTTTCTGTCTTGGCACCATTCTCTTGCCAGCCTGAACTCGGTCTTGGGAGAATTGTTGTGTTTGCTCTCTTGCGCGGCTTCCCCAGTGCAACATTGACAACGTCGAGAGGGCAACATGCCGAGAGATCGACAGAGGGGCGCCTGCAGGAGGGGGGGTTCGAGAGCCAGGTCTGGGGCCTCTGGACCTCAATCCTCTGACTCCTCAGAAGGCTCCCGCCCGCCACAGCAACGAGGAAGAGGGCGCGGCAGAGGGCGGTCCATGGCATGTCCGTTCGGAGGTCATTCTGCCACTCGTTTCAGGCACTCCTGCATTCTGGACAACGCAGTTTACTTCGTCTCGGTGCGCATTGAAAAATGCGAGCACCATGACAGGCCGGGCGACCCAGCAGCTCCACTTCCACCTTCGTCTACCAGGGAGCAGCAATCTCAGCCTGTGGAGGCCGAGAGTGAAATGGCGCGGAACGCTGCTGGCCCAAGTGGTGGAGGCTCAGCACTTCAGCATTCAGACTCCAGCACTTCCGAATTCTCAGGCTGCCCGGTGGTGGAGGAACCTGATGGCCACTTCATCCCGCCAACAGTGGAGGCGACACTCAGCCCTTACACCTGAGCATGCCGCGTGGATGTCCAGAGGTTTGACAGCGTGTGATTGGTATGAGTCAGTTTTTGTACACGTCAGTTATGTGTCCGAGTCTGTTATGTGTCTTTCTGTCATGGCTTCTAGCCTGTAAATCTGTAATGGTCATGTTAAATAGCGTTTATAAGGGTTATGATCAACAAGCGTCTGTACCTCAGTTAAATTTGCATAAGAACAGAGTCTGTAAATCTTCCTCTGTGATAGCAGGGCGAGGATGGGTCAACTTTAGCTGTTTTGAACACTATTTTAGCGATGGTCTGAGGTCCACGGATAGCTCATTGAGCACAGGCTCAGACTCAATGTCTTCTTGTCCAGATTGCCGACCCACGGTGGCAAATGTAACTCAAATGTAATGCCGGCACTGCAACCTTTTTGTACCATAATAGAATTAGTTATATTTACAAAAAAAAAATATAGCCGTTACCTATTAAAAATTTTAATAAATTAATGAAATAATATCATTATCTAAATATTTTTTTCAAAAACTAGCCATTACTTAATAATATTTGTTTTTAATATATTAATAAATTAATATCATAATTTAAACATTATTGTTCAAATATAGTTGTTACTTGAAATTATGTCTCTACATTGCTCTCTATTTAAGCCTTTGCCATGGTCTGTCTCTTCATTTAGTCCTGATGATGAACCACACTTGTTGGTTCGAAACGCATAGGCCAAAAAATTCTCTCATGTGATTTCTACCGAAAGACTTTGTGTTAATTCATTATGGATCACAGAAGCTTGAATACAGAAATGACCATTTTATAAGGAAGTATTTCTTAGCATTTCATCATTTAATGCAATTAGTTAAGAATTTGATTTGATGTGCAAGTCTTTGGTTGCACTTTTTCAACATTTCAACCATTGAATCGTGTGTAGCATGTGTAGAAACATTGTAATGGTATATATGGCCATTGGCAACGATTAATAAAGTCAACTATTTTTCCTTGAGGTGCTTCATTTCTTGTGTTATTCTCTAGTTATTGAGTTTATCTACTTTAAGTAGGTGCGTTGTTTTCAAACTCAGGTTTGTTACCGTAAGAGGTTTAAGACACGTGATTTGGTATAAAATCATCTGTCCAAATCTCCTCTTTTCATAGTTGTGATTTTTTTCAACTTTGTGCCCCATCAAAAATAATTTCTTAGTTATTCAAATTAAATTCCATTCCTCTTGAAGCGCACCTTGTTATCCAAATTCTATGTTGACTCGTTTTCTTTGTGCTAATCCTTACTTCAATGCAAATTGAAGTGGAAGATTTACTCCAACAAGGAGCTTTTGAAAATAAAATTCATTAGAAAATTGCCCTCTCACTAAAATCTATGATGGAGTTTTCTTATGTCATTTATTAAGTTTTCAATTCTTTCCCCTAAGAGACTATCTCTCAACTTCGATCATTGTCTCCCTTCCTCTTGCTAGCTCACCTGAGCTTAGTGCACCTTCATCCTTTATTTCACCATGGTTCTACAGATGCTAGGATTTTATAACTCCTCTAAAATCTAACCTATCCTCTCAAACACTTATGGTTCCCCATAGAGAATCCTCATGAAAAGAGATCAAATCATCTCAAACACCATTGCATCCAAATCTCATGAAACTCTTAGACAATGCCCTAACAAACAAGATATGGCCATCCATCTTCCAACTTGGTACTAAATTACTCTACTAAAATATGGAGGAGAAATTAATAGAGAAGCCTTCATGGGCCTCATCATAACCAAAGACTATACCCCATATCGTAGGTGGTTTTAGCATTACTAGTTTATTGCTCATAACTCACATGGATGATGCAATTTACATCCTTTATGTTCCAACTCTAGATAAGTAATAGCCCTCGGTTAAAAGTTCATGTAATGAAGTTAATAAAGGAAAAAATAAGACCAAGGTCATGGGACACTTATTCCAGGTTGAATGTTGGGCAAAACATTCTAGTGGGTGTTCGTTTGGTTATTTATGGCTAAATAAATTGGTAAAGGAAATGACAAAGGCATTAAAAAGGAAAAGAGACATTAATTGACATTTGTTTATGAAAATAATGGAAAATAAGAGAAAAGGAAGGTGAAATATTACATGTTACATGTGAGGAGGAAATTGAAGGAAAATTAGTGGAAATTGAAGAAAATAGAGGCCTCATTGATAAAAAGGCTTATGAGGATTAGTTCATAACCTTTTGTCAGTTCAGTTTGGAGCTCTCTCTCTATTCTCTCATACTCTTGCACACATAGAACATTCTTGGAGCACTCTAACATTGGAGAAAGGAAGGAAAACTAGATAAGAAAGCAAAGGGAATTAAAGATCAAGCAAGGAAGAGTTGGATCAAGCGACTACAGTGGAATTACCTGTAGGTATCGAGTTGCATGTATGATTTCCTTGCTAGTTTTGGCATGCATAGTACATGCATGTGTGTATTTGGTTCTCTTGATGCCACTGACATGTGTTTTTCTAGGTGTGACAATGGTTTCAACCTTTTGTTTCCATTTCCTGACAGCTATATTGTGATGAAGTTCTCCCTTTGGTTGAGCTTGGGTTGCTGGATGGTTTTGGAACCAGGTGAGGTGGTCTTAGGAAAATTCCCAAGGGCCTAGAAATCCCTTGACTAGTAATGGGGGGATACGCGGTAATGCCTGAGGGTGGAGACAAGAAAATTCCTCAAGATATTAGTGAAGAAATCTGAAGGCATCCATGCTTGTTCAGGGCCTATTGATCCCTTGACTAGTTTTGGCAAGATTGCGATAAAGCCTGGTAGTGTATGTTTCTTTGTTTGGGCATAGGAATCCCTTGACCAGTAATGGTGGGATTGCGGTAAAGCCTCGTTGGGTAGGTTCTTGCTTCAGGCCTAGAAATCCCTTGACTAGTAAGGACGGGATATGCAGTAAAGCCTAAGGAAGCCCTAGTTGTTTTGTTGTGAGTCCCACATTCTTGCTTGGAATATGGCACGAAGGTGATTGACTAAAAGAAAGATTTGGTTTAGCTCAATCTATGGTCGGGTGGTATGTGGAAGTCCCTAAATTGGTTGGTTTTTGCATATGTCAATAAGAGTTATTTTCCTCTTGTATTTCATTATTATTTATACTTGTTATTATGTGGCTTTGATGGTTTTTCTATCACTGTTATTATTTTGGTTATATGTTGATTATAAGCATGGTTTTATGACCAAATTTAGTTATGGCTCTCATCGTGTTTTGATTAGTAAATGAATGGTTAATGAATGCATGACCTAATAGATATTATTGCAGCTATTGTGAGAGAGCATTAGACCTTCTTGATGATTTTCAGGTAAGTATGAGACCCCTATGTTCATATATGCATTCATAACCTATAGATTACATGCTCACAATGTGTTTGATGAAATGTCTATCATGGTTAGGTCTTGTTAAGTCAATTTCTTGTCTAAGTTTTGCATTAATGACTTTCCCATTGTGTCATTCATCATTATGGAAAGTTATATCAAGTTATAGGCATAGGTTTGGATCCTAGCCTTGAAAAGTGGCTCAGATCTCGGGGTCGCATGCACAAAAATGAGTTATTTAGACTGCAGTTGTTGGGAGACAGGGTTGTGTATGAGACTAAAGGCTTACATTCGTTGTCTTGCCTTGTTATGCATGCGACTGGCAGCATAGGTTAGTGAAAAAGCAAGTTAACTCAAGGTTATGGCACTTGGAGTGGTTGTTGAGCTCCTGGGGTTCTTGTAGCTCCTCAAGAAGGTCAATAAAATTTCAGTTTGGTGATTCCACTTCCTTAACTATACCTAGGAGGTTGAGTCATATCATACTAACTCTTCGTCACATATTTACCCCGTGGACCGGTGAACTTGGGTAATTGTGGGAGGAGGATGTTAAAAGATATCTACACATATTCACATGATCACACCCTCATCATCTCTCTCTTTAGTAGTCACATCAACCAATTCAATTCATAGTTCAAGAAACATATTATCACTACACCTTCAACATCACAATATCCCACAACCCTCACATTTTATGCTCCATTATTCATTCTTAGTGAACATAATCATATCCAACACTTATGAGTAACATCTTTATCTTATATGCTTTCCTTTATAGATTAAGAGGAAAGTAGGGATGCTTTTGAACTAATTGGGAGCATAATGAGAACTTGTCCCTAGCAACACCTATCTTCTGCACAATAATTCTTTGCCTCTAAGGAAGAATTTGATTATATAAATTAGGTATCTAAGCTTGTTATTTGATATGTGAACATTTAGTTGCACATTTCCAACCTTCAGGCTACATAATTTGGTATCTAATTGATTTCTCTTATCCATTAGACTACGTGCAATGTTTCTATGGATCCATTGCAATATTATATAAGACCATTGTTTAGGATGAAAAAAGTAATCCATCTTCAATGAGACTCTTGATTTTGTGTGTTATTTCTTTTGTTACTAGGTTTATTTTCTTCAAATTGGTGCTTTTCCCTCTTCATGCTATTGTTTCCTTTTTTTGAGAGGTATAAAACATCAAATTCACCATAATTAAAAGGTTGCGGCATTTAGTCTTAAATGAAACCAACCAAGAATGGAGGAGAAAAAAAAAGGGTCCCAAAACCGAAATTACTACAAGTGATGTGACAATGAAACCATCATTGAAAAAAACCCAGCATACTTATCTTCACCTAGAATGATAGAACAAACGCCAACCACTAAAGATGTAGTATATTTTCAAATGACAACAATGCATCAAATCACACATATGGACTATGGGTGTAGGGATGAAGATAGACTTATATAGGCTTGGTGCTAGTGAGGTTCAAATATAATATTTTTTAGCATGAGAGAACTAAAAAACACACCTATAGGTGTCACTAGATACCTAAGTAAATTCATACAAGAGTTAAACATTGATAAATTTATGTACCTAAATGGATAGAAAAAATAGTAAGTCTAACTAGTCAAGTATCTTTCCTTACACTAGTCTCCTACATTCATCCTTAAACATATAGGTCAAAGGTGCCCTCTAGCCAACTCTCTGGGAAACATTTCTCAACTGTTATTCTTTCTCTTCTATATTTTCTACTAACCATTGATTCTACTATAACATTGAACCAAGAAATCAAACCTATCAATCTATAGCCATCAAACCATACATGGATATGTTTTTAGCTCTCTAACTACCTCTATACCATAGGATCCTATGTTGCCTTATCTTGATTTTGATCTACAAATAACACTTAGTAAACTTCACTTGCTTTTGATAGTGAAAGGGAGACTATTAGGTCACCTAAATAATGTCTACTTCTCCATGTCTATCTCAATTGAAATTTGTTGGTATTTGGATTCTGTTAAAAACATTTAAGACAAAGAAATAATGAAAGAATTAGATAAAAACATAATAGATTAAAAAAAATTTCACTTGTAGAGCATTCCAATAATATTAAACATCACGTATGCATTGAGGATACCCACATCCTTGCTAAAATATACCACTATTTCCACATAAAATTTAGTGAAGCCATTGAAATCAATAAACATCCTAAAAACCTGTTGTAGCGGTTGCAACACCCTCCAAAATTTTGGCTTGCACTCAAATTTCGGAGCCTTCCTTGGTCTTTCCCTTGATTGTTGCAAACACTTAAGTTCATTGCACAAGATTTTCCAAAGCTCTTTGAACCCTTTCGCTTGTTGGATTAATTGTCGTCTTTTGGCATGTTTGACTATTTCCCACATTTGTGAACCTTTTCTGGTGGGTTTGAAGGTTGGTATTTGTGCATATGAGTTGTCCTAGCCATGTAAATCCATGTCGCACTCAGACACAAAATTTTGAGCACTGTCGCACAAGTATCGTCATAGTCATCCTATGTTGCACTTGTCACTTCTTGTTATGAGACAATCACACAGAGGGAAATAATTTCTTTTTTCTCTCATGGTCTATGTCATCATGTCATCGAAGTATGCTAAGTGTGTGATCACAAGTTCAAGTTCATCACAAGGCTATCTTCCTCCCGCAGTTAGCCATTTTTCTGAAAATCTTCCCAACAGAGAAACTCAACTGCATCGAGCCCTGAATGAACTACGCACTGCACAGTCTCAGTGCTTATTGTCATGACCTCGCTGCCTATAACTACATAGTGCACATTCACTATCCTTCAGGGAAGTTGTACTGCGCAATTTCAGAGCTCGCTTCCTTGACCACCAAAATTGCGTAGTAGTTCTTCCTAGTCTAACTTGAATTGCGTACTTCACACTTTCAGTCATCAAGATTTTCCCCTTGCCTATTGGAACCACGTAATGCACAAAGAATCCAACCTCCCTTTCCCTCCAGAACTGTGCAGAGGTGTTCCCAAATTCCCTCCCTCAACTAGAGCTCACTTATCTTAAGAAATGTGTAAATTTGTCCTCCAGGTTTCTCTGCCGCCCAATCCCCCTTACCTATGAAAATTGTGCAGAACTGACCCATCAGGGCCTCATCCTGCATCACCCAATGATGGTGTGAACTATGTAATCCTAACTCCCACTGGCCACTACACAATTTATTTCCCCAAAGGGACTGTGCAGAAAAGTTCCTCAATCAAGCCTAAGTTGTGCTCTCCGCGGTCTAAGTGATCAAGCCCTCTCCTTGTCACCAGGAATTGCACAATGTGTAGTTACTGGGCCCTCTCTTCCAGCCTGTCACTGGTCCCAAGCTCAGTTCATGGATAATAAAGAATCATCTTAGAATAGGGAGTTTCTGGATTGATGTCGTCTCGTCATGAGTGAATTACAAGAACAAGTAGATCGTTAACTCATGGCAAGATGATGAAGAAGGAGAAGAAGGATGAAGCCTACATAAAGACTCACTTGTAGCTAAATGGATGAGTGGACCTATCAAGAGCAAGCAAAAGGAACACAAGTGTGCAACCACCTTCCAAGACTGAAGATCATTGAAGACCTCACATCACCAAGCTATGTGGAGGAGAAGAGAAAGCATATCCAAGAACACACATATCACTCAGCAACAATAACACTTTGACATTTCCACATCATCAAGCCAATCTATATTAGCAGTGTCATGTCAAGTCATGTCATGAATTGTCACATGCCACATCACTATTATGGGCCATGTATATTATAAATCAAATTTATTGTAAAATGGAAATCCAATGGACACACATGAATGTGAAGAGTCATGTAAGTTGAAAAGTCATAGGAAGTTGAACAATCATGAGGGTAGTCAAAGAGTCACAAGGGGTAAGCATCAGCCCTTGGTTATATATATCCACTCATTGTATGAGCAAAGGACTTTTCACCTTGGCTCCTCTCGCAAGGCATTAGAGAGACTAGCTAGTTCTTTGAGGCACAAGGAGTGGATCCAATGTCCCACTATTAGGGCTAGTGATGTACAATCTAAATATGTGTCTCAAAATTTTTTCTTGATAACAGAAGCTTTTTAAGGAAAACACATTCTTCATGCATGAATTATGAATGTTTGTAAGAGTATTTTGTGAATGTTTGTATTTCATGTTTTCTTTCACATGTACAAAGATAGTTGAACTATTTGGGTTATTTTAGTGCTTATCTTGTTAATAATGTGTTGTAATGGTTGCTATTTCTATCTCATCCTTGTGGACTATTTTGCGGGATACTATAAATACCTTTATTTGCTTATCAATTATAACAACCGTCACATCCGTTGTGGACTATTCCACGGATATTAGATGGATCTTCCCTTGTTCATTGGTTGTAATGACTATCACATCCGCTATGGACTATTCTACCAAATGTTGGATAGGTCCTTTTGGTTCATGTGTGTCTCTTCCTAGGTGGTACTATTACCTCTCACTTATACACTGACTTTTCTCCCCCTTCTACAATAAGAGAACCTAGACACAGTTTCGTTGCACACTCACCAGGCACGCTCACCTTGCTTTTCGAGGATACCATTGCATCACTCTCTTGTGCTGACAGCTAGAGCCAAGAAAATATTCCTACACCAAATGGTGTGAGGTATGATTGGGACTTCATATCAGGGAGATCCCTTGAATGTTGACAGGTCCAACACCGTTAACATTTTTGGTGCTAGAAGGAGGGAAGCTAGTCTTTTATGGTTGATTGTCCCACCAACCCCACTCATACATCTTCTGGTTAAGGAAACAACATTCATTCTGTCTCCCCTACTTGTAATTTAGAAGTTGCCAACTCTTCACCACCCAGGCATGAATGTTAAATCATGTATCATCAACTTTGGGTTATCCACCCCATCACTCATCAGTTTGCAAAGGTTGTTGGTTTGATTTTGTTGATGGTGTTGGACCCGCCAACATGTCAGGGGATCTCCCCGGTAAGAAGTCCCAACTAGACCTCGGACTGTTTGGCGTAGGAGTCCCAACAATGGGTCGTACAGTATCACCTTGACCGCAGAGGCAAGTAAAATGTCCCTGTTGGTAGTAAGGGTGTGACATGCGTAGCAAGCCAAGGAAGGCGTATGAATGGTTCTATCACATGGAGAGTGAGGTGAGTGCACCCCTTGGAAACCTGTGAAAGCACGTGGTTAAGAAGGGAAAACATGAGAACAGATGCATCACAAATTGGAAGGCAAGTAAGATGACAATCCAAAGTGGTGGTTAAACCAACAACACATTTAAGTAAGATTCATACATACATATACAGAAAGAGTCTATACACACGCATAAGCAAATAGATACATATATCATTTAGAGTAAACAAGATAGCTGCAATATAATAACGACATATGCATGAAACGTATGGGCTCTATTATATTAAGAAGTGAAAGTTCCAATCATACAGTACAACCATGACCAACCACTAGTCCTGGTAGCGAAACGTTACAATCACTGCCGCCTGCTCCTTCGAAGAGATGTACTAGCTCTACACTGTGGAGAAGCCAAGGCTTGTTACAATACTCTCCAAGATTTCTCTAAGATACTCCTATCGGAAGCTTGGTTGACCAAAAGCCTCTACAATAAGTTATGAGGTACTATAAATATCAAAGGGTGGGGTGACCCTTGACATCCCCCTTTGTGACTGTTCACCTACCCTCATGACTCTTCAACTACTCTATGACT
>APFE031090412.1:5402-77643 GCA_000404065.3 Pinus taeda | reverse complement strand
TATTATTTTAGTTAATTAGTTAATTAGTCAAAGCCTCTTTATTCCTTTAATGGACAAGGTAAAGTGTTACAATTGTCACAAGTTTGGACATATTACAACCAACTGTAGGAGAAAAGTGTACAAATCTAGTCAACAGAGCTTCCAACATTATGTGTAGCCAAGGAGATCAACCATCAAGTATAATTATGCATTTAATGGATTATGTTTCTGATGTAACCTATTTGGACACAAGGCAGTTGATTGCAAATCTAGCCCTTTGAGGAGAGGCACATATCTAGTGTGAGAAATAAGATATTTGATCCTCTTACTTATTATCTCAGCCATGTGGAGTGTTATACATGCCACAACTTTGGCCATATGGAGAGAGATTACATGATGCTTAGTCTTTCAAGGCAAAACTGAAAAAAGCAGCAACATTTTTACAGAGGACCTTGCAGAAAACCCGAGAAGAAGTCCAAGCAAAGAATTAGCATAAGACCATGTGGAGAAATAAGGAGAAGCAACCCATGAAGTAGAGATATCAACCCCCTTTGTAGTCCATGGTTACCTCTTGTATATTCATAGAGGATTGCAGAAGTTTATGAGACATGCATAGCTTGAGGGGGAGCATATTGTGGTAGTATGGCAGCATGATGAGTTTGTTGAGTACGAGTTGTAGTAGAAACATTTTTTTGTGTTCATGAGCCTCATTACATTTTCAAGTGTGCAAGATCAAATCACATATTGGAGGTATAATGAGCTCAGGGGGAGCTATGCATGGTATAATATTTGCATGGTTTACTTATCATTTTATTATTACTTTCACTCATTCATTTGTTGCAGCTACATAAATTTTTCCATGGGTGAAAAAGTACATTTTTCAGCCATATATATATATGCTCTTGGTTCTCATGACAATTGGCTGAAAAGTTCATGTACAACAATGCATAGAAGGAGATCATTGATTCAAACATGCATAGAGAATCTTGATTGATATAACAATCATGTAGAGCACTCTTATGTGCATTTGAGCAACCATGCATCAACCATGTATTTATCATTGAGTTATTGGTTGTGTGGACATTGTTTCAAGCACGTATTGTAGAGAAGTCATATATGGTTGAAGAGTCTTTTGGCATGCATAGTAGTGGACATATATTATTTCCATGTATGCACTCATGTGTGAAAGATCATCTTTGTAGTCACTCATGTATTGGTGGATTAGTTGATTGGTCCATATCTTGGAGAGAGTTATGAGTCTTGGTCGTGCAATGGAGAGATTTGAGCATGATGTAAACGCCATATATTTTACATCGTACATCATCATTTTCATCCATGTACTCCCATATGGAGCCCTATAAGATGTTGTTTCATCATAAAGGTGGATTGGTCCTAAATTCAAGGGAGAGAGTCATGGATCATGTCATGCATGTGTTGATGTGAGTTTTGTTTGACAAAAGGAGAGCTATTAAAACCATGTTTGCGTTGATGGATGTCATGTGTTTCAACCATGCATGGACCTTTGGTGTCATTGTAGCCATGTACAATCATGTTCCTCTTATGGGCCTTTGATTGAGTCATGTAAGTGATGTTCATGCATGAGAGAGCACTCATGGTCAATGATTTGTTGGCTATTTGGAGTCATTGTACAACCATCATAGATCATTTACATTGTCGTGTATTAAGCCTATGAATCCCTATAATCATTGGATATCTTTTGGTCATGTATGTGTTGAGTATTGGTCCACGAGGAGAAACCTCTTGTATGGGAGAAAGAGCCATTGGAGGTAGCAAATAACATGTACACCAACATCGAGAGTTGTTTTGTAGCTTCATTACATGTTCAGGGGGAGCTTGTTCAGTTTAGCAGTAGAAGAATATGCATGGTATTGACATAGAGGCATCGTGTTGGTGTTGGCATAGAGGAATGGTTTGTTGGAATGGTGTTAGCATGAGGAGCTAATTAGTTTTCATCTGCATATTAGTTGATACTAGCATGTGTCAGACATATTTTTGTTCACCCTTTGCCCTTAATGTCAAAGGGGGAGAGTGACAACCAGAGGAGGAGAATGAGATGATTAATTTTGTTGTTGTGGTTGTAATTTGAGTTCAACACCAAAGGGGGAGCATGTTGGACATGTTGTCTCATGGTATTTCCATTGATGTCAACCTAGTAGTGGTCATAAGGCACAATATTTGATTCACCAGCAAGCCCCCCTCCTCCACCCCAATATTGTTGAAGGTTTCCAACAATTATAACTATATATAATTTTTTTAATGTAATTTAAGTAACTAAAGTAATATAATTATATAATTAAATTAATAAAATATCATATGTAATTTAAAATGAATAAATATTTTATAATTATTCAGAAAACAAATTTAGTTAAAAATTTAAAGAATGTAATTTTATAATTATTGACTATTTATAAAAGGTTGGCTCTCTCAACGAGTTTTTTTTTTTTGATGTAAATTTTTATTTCCTTCAAAAATTGATAGTTACATCAAAAAGTTCAATTGATTGAATAGTCCCTTAGAAGGGAGACGAGATCATAACCAGAAAAACACCCTTTGAAGAGAGGACACCAATAGTTGTAGAGAAAAAGAACCATAACAACCCAGAAGATTATTGTGACCTTTCATGGGATACAAAACTAAGTGCTGCTAGTATCCAAAACTACTCAAAAGAGAGTCATTGGAAAAACTATCTAGATGAGTCAGAATCCAAGGTGGCTATCTACATATGCCCCTCGGAACCCTCCTTAACCATTGTTGACTGGAGAGGGTTACCCAATTACTTCTCAATCATGTTGATCCTGCAATCCATTCTACCCATATGGCTAAAGTTGTGATAGAGGGAATGCCTAATGTCCTCCCAATTCTTTGCATATCAACCAATGTAAACCCTAGAATGTATTGAATAAACCATCCCCTAGTTTGCCTAATGTCTGGGACCTAATCATCTATTAAACTAGAACCTCTATGTCAAAGACATGAGGGCTCTAGCTTTACCTTGGGAAATTTACTCCCTAACCAGGCATGGAGTTAGCTCTTTGTTTCGCCAAACACATATCTCTACTCTTTGGTGCATATGAAATTTCCCCCTCAAGGCTCGATCCCAATAATATGTTTCAATTCTCCTTGGTTTTTCCCCTCAATATGGCATTATATCCCATGGCTTCTGCTTCTCCGGCAAATGTTCCGCAGAGTGATATTCTCTTTACCAAAAGGGGCTACAGATCCCTTGCCACCATACCGAGTGTCCCATCTGACAACCTAAGTATAACCAACAAGCATCCCACTCAATAGACCCCCATACCTCCCATGCAAAAAGATCAATATAGAAAATCCCAAGGAAATTATGCCATGCCGCACATTGTCACCTCGACTTAACAATGTCTACCAACATGACCACCTTGCCTCCTTGTGATTGTTAGGATGAAGCATTAACCCAAAATTCCTTCCTTTGCAGTGCCAAGGGGTCAGGTAATTTAAGATAGATACCCCAACCCAAATCAAAAGTTCGCTTGGAAAATATAGTATGGACAACAATTCGTTGCTTCTCCCTCAACTTTCTCAAGTTCACACCTTCCAACACACCTCTCCCAAGAGTATTCAAGTGTTGAAGGAGATTGAGTCCCCCAACATCGAAGGAAACATGATTGAAAAGACATTCGAACTTTACTAAGGGTGAGACTACCCAAAACCAATATCCCACCCCCTTGGTCCTCCAATCACTTCCACAAAAAAGATTAATAATAGAATTAACCGAGACTAATCTAGTGTTGACCCAAGGTTTCACATCTTCCCCAATACACAATAGCATAGAAAAGAAAAAGGGGAAGAAAATTTAATTTGACTTGACATAAGTGGAGTCCCCTCAAACTCTGTAGTTAGAGCTAATATTTCCTCCTCTATTCCAAAGCTTGCACATAGGTTCACCTTGCTTCCTAAGCTAGTTGAAAGTCGTCATGGAGTTTAAGGTCTAGGCCATTTTGTTATCAAAGTTCTCCCCACCAAACCCAGCTCCGTCTGGTTTCAAAGTCAAGATCCCTGCACTCGAATACGACATCAAAATACTACCATACATAATGGTACACTTTTTCACATGAAATACCAAGACTATAATTATAGACCAAGGAGCTCTCAATTCATGGATCGACTTTCTTTTCCTCCACTAACCATATAGAGTGGGTGAGTTGATATAAGAATCAAAGATCAGATAGGCACATGTGTAGTTTATCCTCTAGCTTATCAATGTGTACTGCCTAAAGCTCTTGGCTTTCCTTCCCTCCTTTGCCCGACGATGGATTAACATAACAATTGTCATAACTTCAATCTCTACCTTCACACGCTCCCACTCACATAGTAATCCATATGACCTCATGCATTATAGTAACTTGAGCACCCGACATTAAACTTCAAATGCCATGTCCGCAACATGCTTGCTAGATGGGGTGGTGGTGTCTCGCACCCCGCCCTCTCCTCCTCCAAGCTCGTCACCCCCATTTTGTGGAATTTCTCTATCATTAACATTATCGTTAAAGTGTTATATAATGACTTTAAGATATTTTTATTGATGTATTGTAAAATAGGCTTTTCTTTTTTTATACTTAGCTTTCACCTTTCACGGTTTTCATAAATAGCAGATGTAATTTTAAAATTTAGTTGAAAACTTAATTAATGTTGAAAGTCATCTTTATATTAATGTTAAAAAGTTAGATAATAGCCTTACCATATTTTTATAGCTAGTTCTCACCTTCAATAACTTTCTTGAAATCCGTTCTGGCAATTTGAATTTGTGATCTGATGTTAAACAACTTCTCTATGGGACCCCATACATTAGTGAGACTGGTCGTTTTATTAACCAAAGGATTAGTGAGCACTCGGCATACTTGAAGCATGGGAGGGCCAAGTCCTCTGCCCTTACAGAGCATGCCGAGAAGACCAAACATCATGTTTGTATCAAAAAGGCTCGTGTTATTGCAAAAGTTGCATAGTTTCACCATCGAAAATTTAGGGAAGCAATTGAAATCAAGAAAAGGCTTAATAATCTGAATACGAATGACGGCGGGAAGATTAACAGTTGTTGGATCCCAGCACTTTCTTCCTAGCCTTCTTCGTCCAGTTTGTCATTTTTTCCTTTCCTTGGCGTTTTCTGTTTCTTTAGCTTAGCTTCATTTATAGTCCTTTGATATCTTATGTCTTCTTTGATTGGTTGTAACAATATGATCCCTTGATCAGGTTTTAATTTATGTACTCTTTAATAAAATATCTTAATAATTAGTAATAATGGAATTATTTATCCTAGACTATTATTAATATTATCTTATTAATACATTTTTAACCTTAGTCACTTTAATTTTAGTAATGGATTTACCCTAATATTAAAAGTTATAACAATATCATTATTATCATTAATAATTATAATAATAATGAAAATAGTAACAATAGTTTAGTAATATTAATAATACTATTCTTTTAGTAGAATTATTCACCTTAATATTCTTTAGTAAAACATATTAATAATTAGTAATAATGGATTATTTACCCTAGGCTAGTATTAACAGTAGTAATAGTAATATTATTTTGAAATTAATAATAATAATATTACTATTATTTTAACATGAGTCACTTTAATATTTACTCGAGTAAAATATTTTGGTAATTAGTAATAATGGAATTATTACCCTAGACTATTATTACTATTAATAATAGTAATAGTAATAATATTATTTTGAAGTTAATAATGATAATGTTAATATCAATTTAACAATGGTCACTTTAATATATTAGATTTACCCTAATATTAAAAAATTTAATATTAGTATCATAGTAACATAATTTAGTAATAATAATATTATTATTCTTTTAATAGAATTATTTACCTTCATATTAATATTTTTTTTGCTAAGTATGGTTAATCTATTAATAAAGAAAAAAACTATTTACAGAGTTGGTTCTGGCTGTAAGTGGATACAGCCTATCTCAGCTTGCCGAGAACTAGTTCTAAGACTACCCCAACAGAGGGGAAACCAGTTTGATAGAGCCAGAATTACAAAAAGAAATGGGACGTCATTGAACACTATCCTCAGTTTTCTGAACAGAACTAACAAGACAACAAAAAACCAGCATTTCATCCTACTAGATGCGCCTACATGGACAAAACAGAAGTGAAGCCAGATTTTAAAAGAAGTGCGACCTGGCATTGGGAATAATGAGCTCCGTGGCCGGTTCCTCCACTATCGGGAAGCCCCAATTTTCACGGTTGTCTGGCTGAGGTTGCTCACCTTCACCTTCTTCCCGCCGCGCATCCTCCTCATTCAGCGTGTTCATCTCCTTGGCTAGCGAGGCACTCTGAGGCTCTCAATCCTCACGCCTGTTTTGCATTTCCCCCTTCCCTTTCCGCTTGGGCTGCCCTCCATGCTCAATTTCGATGTCTGTGCTCATATTCTATTGGGTTCTGTGTTGACTGGGTTTCGCCTGAAATGTAGCACTTCCAGAGCAGAGCCCCTGGGTGTCCTGAGTCGCTTCCTCAGAGAATGAGATGGAAATGGTGGCAGTGATGAGTGGTTGACTGGCTAATTAAGAGTGCTGCGAAAGTGGAAGAGTGTGGTATGGGGGGAGGGATGCTGGGGCAGAGGGAAGGGAGTTGAGTGAAGGCCCGCGCGACCCCGTCCACTCCTCGTGTTGGGGTAGTGAGGATTATCCACTGAGGAGGAGGGAGAGCTCGAGGAGCTTCGCCTCCTGGCCTACTGTCGAGAACTACCACCTCTTGAGCCTCCCCTTCTACTAATTAATCGTTGTCGCACCATGACGGGAAGGGGAGCAGAGAGAGCGCACAGATACTCTGTGATATGCGAACAAAACAGATATGGAGCAGGCGGAGGGCGCATCTCAGAAACCCAGCGAAGCCCAACAGCCTCCCATAACCCACCTCCTCCCGACCAACGATGCTTATGGAGCTTCCTATCGAGTCCATATCTGTTCCCGGATTTAACTTCAACCGCTTCGCCTCGGCTTTCCTCCGCCATTACTGTTGCATTTAATGTAGCCGAAGGCCAGCTAGACCTGAAGCATGCTGAGGCAATGGTCCATTCCCCTTCTTGACTGTACATTCCTTCTTCTCGGTGCACGAAGCCATGTGACGGCCCCTTCCGCTGTAATAAACCTGTCTTGTCGCTGGCCAAGTGGTGTGGAGCTGGCAGGTGTCGTTCGGCTCTGCTCCACCCGTGTCCCATCCTCCTAGTTGCTCGATGAATCACCCGCATCCAAGGAGTTTGCTTCCTTTTGGACCAGAATGTTGCATTCCTGTTTCTGTTCATGATTCTAAATTATATCTAGGTCCCCTACGAAGAGAGGGTGTCTTTTTTCAACTCCCAGATTGGCAAGGAGATCCGCTAGCTTATTGTTTTCCCGTCTGACATGGTTGAAGATGATAACCCTGTTGGTGTTGAGAGTGTTTTCTATGGCTTCCAATCTGGCCTCGAGTCTCCAGCTAGTGGAGATTTTATTTGCATGAGCTCCATTGAGCAATTGTTTGGCCATGTTGATGAGGAGTTGGGAGTCTCCTTCAATCTCCAAAGGCTGGAAGTCATGGTGTTGAGCTAAGAGTATTCCTTGCCAGAGACCCTCTAGTTCAGCTGAGTTATTTGTGTCCCATCCTATATTGCCGAAGTAGATTAAGAGAGGAGAACCCTTATGATCTCTGAAAATGCCACTAAAGCCTATGTTCCCTGGGTTACCTTTAGAAGCTCCATGAAAGTTAAGTTTGTATCTGTGCCTTGGGGGGGCAGCCACTGATGCATGCTGTTGTTTGTTTTTCCTTTAGGATTGCATTTGGTGCTTCCTTTCTGAAGTTGGAGGTTCCAGTTATCCCATATTGTTTTTTCATTAGCCTATGTGGGAAAGTCATCCGGAAGCCACGTTTTAAGCACCAAAGTTTCTTCTAGGTTCTTGACGAACTTGTCCCAAATGATTTCTGATGGAGTGCTTTGGTCCTTGAAAGTACGCTTGTTCCTTTCTTTCCATGCAGTCCAGGTGAGGAGGCCAAGTATGATT
Organism: Pinus taeda; assembly: GCA_000404065.3. Classification (NCBI taxonomy): domain Eukaryota; kingdom Viridiplantae; phylum Streptophyta; class Pinopsida; order Pinales; family Pinaceae; genus Pinus; species Pinus taeda. The sequence goes on along the minus strand of APFE031090412.1, from coordinate 69,603 downwards.
CTCCAGAGACGGTTTAGGATAGCACTTTTGTAGGGACTTTGGTGCCAGAGGCAAATGGAGTTGATAATGTCCTCAGATGGTCAGCAGTTTCTTTGACATTTGAAACTAGTTTTTTCCCACAGATGATGGGCTAAAGAGCAGGAATCCAAGAGATGTTGTATCGTTTCGTCTTGAGAATGACAGTTGGGGCATATGGAGGGCCCCTGTATTTTCCTTTTTCTTAAATTATCCCAAGTTAAAATTTTGCGGTGCCAAGTGAACCATAGGAAGATCGAGACTTTGGGCCAAATGCCCAGAGTCCAAATCCTTCCCCAGATGGGATCCTGAGGCATATCATCTTGGCACTTGATTTTGTAGGCTTCTTTCGTGGTGAAGGATCCCCGCGGGGTGTATCCCCATCTCAGTAAGTCTTTACCTTCAACGTATCTAATTCTTCTTTTTTGGAGTTCTCTTTCCAGGTTTTCTCTTGTCTGGTTGTCGATATTTCTTATCAGTCCGTCAGGGTGCTTCCATTGTCTGTAGCCTTGGTTGATCTCCTTTGACCACTACTATTGGACCGTTTCCTTTTGTTGTTCCTCCCAATCATTGTTGGGCTGGATGTTAAGAAAACTGTCAAGCCTGGGAAGTTGATTCCAAGCGTCTGTCCAGAAACGAGCTGTGTTACCACTTCTAATCTCCTAAAAACTATGATGTTGGATCAGTGAGAAGTGTTGATTGGCCGCATTCCACATCAACGAGCCTTTCTCAATATGGGTGAATCTAATTAGCTCCTCCATTGGTCTGTGGTTGGCGTATTTAGCTCTCCAGATGACCCCCCCAGGGCTTGTTTGGTGCTGTGAGCCATTGCCACCAGATTCTCACACCCATGATTTCATTGCTGTGACTTGGGTCTCTCAGACCTAACCCTCCTTTTTCCTTGGGTTTGCATGCAGTATTCCAATTGACAAGGGTCCATTTACAATTTGTTCGATGAGTTCCCCACAAGAAGTTGTGCTGAATATCTCTGATTCTTTTGAGAGCCCATTTAGGTGCTGCAAGGATTGAGAAGAGGTAGAGGGGCATTGCTTGAAGCACCGCTTTGATGAGGACTAGTCTACTGGCTATGTTCAGTGCTCTAAAAGTCCAAGAGGAGAGGCGGGATTCCAGCTTCTCTAAGACTCTGCACCAAGAGGCATGCTTAATGGCATAATCGATGAGAGGGGCGCCAAGGTAATTGGAGGGCAGGGTGGCTATGGGGAAACCCAGAATGTGGGAAATGGCACGCTGAATGATGGGAGGTGTATGAAAGAAAAAGATTTGTGATTTGGCTTTGTTGATGCTTGTACATGAGGCATCAGAGAAGTCCTTCAGAAGGGCTTTAAAGATGGTAGCTTCTTGAGCTGATGGGTATCCAAAGAGCATATTGTCATCCACAAATTGCTGATGGGTGGTAGCAAGGGTATTATGAATGGAGATTCCTTTCAAAAGCTGGGAGTGAAGGGCATGCTTGATGAGTCTCCCCAGCCCTTTTGCCATCTAAACAAAAAGGAAGGGAGAAAGAGGGTCCCCTTGCCTGATACCTCTGGAGGGGCTGAAAGGTCGTGAGGGGATGCCATTGATGAGGATGGAGAAGAAAGTGGAGGAGATTAAACTTTGAACCCAACGCACCCACATAGGTGAAAAACCAAAGGAATTTAGCATTCTTTGAATGTAAGTCCAACTTAATTTGTCAAAAGCTTTGGAGAGGTCAATCTTGAGAATCATACCTACCTGATTGGAAATCTTGAGGGAGTGTATGATTTCATGAGTGAGGATGATTCCGTCCATTATTTGTCTACCTTCAACATACCCAGATTGTTCCGACGATATGAGCAGCCTATTTGCAATGACTTTAGATATGACTTCATAGATGACATTGGAAAGTACAATTGGGCGAAATTTATCCAGAGTGGTAGCGCCATCTTCTTTGGGAATGAGAGCAATAAAAGTTGAGTTGAGCATCGGTAGCAGCTAATGAAGAGATCGAGATTCCTCAATTACTTGCCATACTTCCTCTTTAATGAGCTCCCAGAATGAGTGGAAAAAGGTGGTGGAGAAGCCGTCCGGCCCCGGTGCTTTTCCTTCCTTGAGTTGTTTCATGGCTAAGTCCACCTCCTCTAGCAATACAGGTCGGAGAAGGAGTTGGTTGTGGTCTTCTGTGATGACTTTTGGCACATGTTGAGTAATATTTTCTATAGCATTCCTTCTGTCAATTTGAGGTTCTTGTAGAACATCCTGAAAGTAATTGATTAATTCCTGTTCGATCTCGGCATGGTCCTCCACTGTTGCCCCTCCTTGCTTTTGTATAAAGGAGATAGTATTGTGCATTCTTCTTTGAATAGTAGTTTTGTGGAAGAATTTGGTGTTTCTCTCGCCTTCTTTCAGCCATCTGATTTTGGATTTTTGCTTCCAGAGAATCTCTTCCTGCTTGTTTCTCTCCTCCAATTGATTTTGTATGTGCTTCTCCCTTTCCAGAGTTCCTTCCCTATACCCCTCTGTTATTATCTGTTGTTGGAGATCCCTCATTTCCTTGTTGAGGTTTTGTTGGGCTTGAAAGATAATGCCAAAAGTTTCCTTATTCCATCTTTTGATTTTGGCTTTCAGATGTTTGAGTTTCTGTTGGAATTGGAACATTCTTGATCCTGCTGGGGCCGTGAAGTTGTTCCAAGATTGTTTGATGAAGTCTTTGAAAGCGGGATGGGATAACTAGCATGCCTCAAATCTGAAAGGACGTCTAGTAGAGTTGCCTGGTCGTTGCCATTGGAGCGCTATGGGCCAGTGATTAGAACCGGAGTGTGGGAGAATGAATGCTGAGAGGTCGCCTCCTAGATGAATTGCGTTGTCCGTAATGAGGAATTTGTCGCGCTTTGATGCTATTTGATACCTCCCAGTCCTGCGATTGCTCCATGCGTGCATGCCATTGGGAGTTTGCATGTCGATGAGCATATTGTTGTGGATGAAATCTTCGAAGTGATCCGTTTCTTGATCCAGCTTGGCCCGACCTCCTCTCTTTTCCTCTAACTTGGTGATCATATTGAAATCTCTGCCTATGAGCGAGAGAGAATGCTCTCTGTTGGAGATGAGGTTTGCTATGGTGTCTAGAAGAGCAATTTTATTGGGAGCATCCTGCGGGAAGTAGACATTGGTTAGGTGACCATTTATGTTGGTACCAATTATATGAAATGTTGCCTGGATGAGGTTGTGGGATGCATGGAAATTTGACAACAATATTATTTGCGTATTCCAAGAGATCGCTAAATCTCCAGAAGCGCCGGATGCATCCACTGCCACTGTGTGAAATCCTGGCCAAGTTTTGAGAGGATACTTCCCACGGTGTTACTGTTGCATTTATTTTCCTGCAGGAAAAAAATCTGGGGTTGTTCCTGCCTTATCATATTTTTAATCATTCTAAGTTTCCCAGGGCTATTGAGCCCTCTTACATTCCATGAGGTGAGCTTCGTTGTTCACTGTGTGGAGTGGGCCTGTAGTACTTTGTCAATTTAGCATATCGACCTGAGTCGACCAGGATTTTACCTACTGCTATAGCTCTCTCGAGATCTGCCTTTCTCCCTCTCTTTTTAGAATCCTTTGGAAGGAGGTTGCCATCCCATTGGCTCCCTGGTTGTATGCCCAATTGTTGTTGCTGATATTCTCTGAATAGTATTGTTTCTAGAGTACTGAGTTGGTGCTCTTCAATTTTGTCATACACCTTTTTTCTACATGCTTGCTCCAATCCAAAAATATCTAGCTCTTTTAGATCTATTCTCTCTGGTTCTTCCTCCATATGTTACACTTGACTGCTTTCCTCTGAGATAAGCGCTAGTTACCAGGACTAATTTTGCAGATCATCCATCTCCATGGCTTTGGAAGTTCCTTCAGGATGTTCCGGGTTTGCTATGGGAGTTCTTCCTGATTTAGAAGTGGTTCCCTCCACTTCCATATCCTTTGCATTCCCATCAAATCCTTTTTGACCCTTTTTGGGGGTTGTGTCATCATCCCTGGGGAGACGAGATGCAGGAGAGGACTCCGGAGGGGGAATGATTGGAGTGAAGGCGAGAGGCATGGAGCTACGCTACAAGCTAGAGGGTTGCTCTTCTGTGGCTTGTGCAAGAATTTCAAAGCTATTACTTGTGGAAGGGATAGAAGCCATCTCTTGTTGGGGTTTTTTCCTGGAGGAGGTTTTTTTATGCACTCGCTTGCGGCTAGGGACTTTGGTGAAACCTTCTTGGGCATGCAGATTGGAGGGATCGGAATTAGAGGCTTTGGCATTTAGCGGGCAGTCCCTGAAGAGATGCCCGTGAGCATGACATTTGCGACAGCGAAAAGGTACATGTTCATAATCCAAGGGTTAAATCCATTCCTAATCATCATGAGAGAGACTTACCGAATCCGGAAGGGCTTTATCTAGGCGCATGAAGACACAGATGCGAGCATAGGAAGTGTATCTTTAGAGCTTTGTTTCTTTCGCTGCTTTTATGTAGTCCCCCAGTCCATTTCCAATGTCTTTGAGCAGCCCTTCATCCCAATATTCCTCTGGAAGTGAGTACATTTTGATCCACACTGGAGCCCAAGAGAGATCTTCCTTGTCCGGGTTAAATCGTGCTACCCAGTCCCATAGAGACAATCTTGCTGAGTTAAAAAAGTATGGCCCTTCATCCATGATTCTGAACTTGTCTTCTAGGCACAATAATATCATAGTAAAGAATCCCTTCGGCCCTAGCTGCAGTGTTATGTGGCCCTTGGATTTCCATTTGGCAGCGATCCAACCATATAATGCTTTTTCTGTTGGCCAGAAGCCTATAAATTTTCCTATGAGCACATGATCTTTAATGTATTGGATTCTTTCATTAATCTTCTGACCGGGCAGTTCTATCTTGGGTCTTTCTGCTGCTATTGGTTTGCATGTGCTCGAGGTAACCGTGGTCTTTTCCCTTGTCTTATCTTTTCCTCGCGGTGTTTCACTGCGCTTGTCTGCCTAATTGTCAGGTGCATTGGGCATATGCTGCTGCGTCTTCTCATTGTTATCCCTGTCTGCGTGGATCGAGCCAAACATTATTGACCCCGTTCTCCCCGGCAGCGAGGTATTGGACATGGGGGAGGGCTTCGAGGCCCCCCTCAGGGGTTCCATACGTTTTATCGATATGCTTGCGCCTCTCTGTCAAGATTAGAAGATCAGGGTTTCAAAGTTTGTTGAGTCGTGCTTGTCTGCACCGTCTCAAAGAATCGTCAGTGCCAGCCCTAGTTACAGAGCCCGTTTTTTCATTCACAACCTCAAGCCTTAAAATTAAACATGTGTGATAATTAAATTATTGATTTCGAATTTCCTATCACCTTCATATTAATATTAATAATAAGAATAATAATATTATTATTTAAAATTAATAATAATAGTATTAATAATATTATTAATAATATAAATTTAATTTAATTTTCCCTAATAATTTATTTAAGAGATTTTTCAACTTTAACATTTTTGACCCCTCCCCTTGATCATTATCAACCTCGTCCCTGGTCAAATATAGTCTTTAGAAGTCATTTTTAACTGTTGCTCGGTCAAATATAGCTATTGGAAGGACCTGCATGTTCTTCAACTTGTCCTCAGGATGAACCACAATCGTTGGTTTCTGAACCACAATGGTTTCTGAACAGTTTCTGAACCACAATGGTTTCTGAACAGTTTCTGAACCACAATCGTTGGTTCGAAACCGGTCCACAAATGATTTTCTATGTGATTTTGCTGAAATCATTCTCACAAACTTCTCTAACATTTGAACTTGGTCGCAGTTTAATCACACTGTTTTTTGCCTTGAAAATCATGGAAATTTAAGTAAGATTTTGATAAAATTCAGTTAGGATTTTTGTAAATCTAGATTAAAGTTGTCAAACTTCAAAGTTTTTTATGATGCTAAATATATTTCCATTATAAAAACATGATTCAAGCACTACTACTGCAAGATTTCTTGATTTTTTTACCCAAATTTCATCCACTTTTAACAGTCCATACAATTCTTCCACCTCAATAAACCACACCACTTAAATTTACTTAAATTTAAGGTGTAAGGTAGAGAGAGTACCCTTTCAGACAAGCCATTTAATGCACACTAAAGTGATAAATTTAATTTTATAACGTGATTAAGGTAAATCGAAATTGAGAGGCCCAAGTATTCTAATAATATCATATTTTAGGAACTTTACATAAAGAGATTTTATATTTTAATTTTAAGTTTATCAAATTTATGAGAATCTTTAAAAAAATTAATGCATCTTAAAATCAAATACCAGAAGAAACGAGATGTAACAAATTTGAGAAAGTGAAAATACAAGATAGAAAATCAACGAACCAAGTTGCCTTTTATTATTAACTTTCGAACCAAGTTACATCAATAAAGCTTTGCCACTGGATTCTAAAGGGCTGTAAGTAAATGGCAAAAAGCCACTAGAGCAACTTTGACTATAAAGCACACATAAATCTGTTTTCACTGTAACAGTGAAATAAAAAGTTGCGGTAATTATAGAACATAGTTTTATTATCATACAGTCTTTAAATCTCTTTTTGTTTAACACTGACTATAAAGCACATAAATCTGTTTTCACTGTGACAGTGAATTAAAAAATTGCGGTAATTATAGAATATAGTCTTATTATCATACAGTCTTTAAATCTACTTTTGTATTCCCATAGAAGGTAAAACTTCTCCTCAGCAACACTCTTCGCACACAAAGCAGCAACACAAAGCGGCCATGCTGCAATTCCAAAACAAAACAAAACAATTAATAACACTAAATCATATCCCAACCAGTCAATAAATGTATATAATTGAATTGAATTCATACCATGCTTCAAGGCATCCTTTTTCTCCTCGTGTCTTCTTTTTAACAGGTCCAGCTGCTTCAGCATACTGTGGAGGAGGTGCCTGAGTGGGATACCCTGATAACCACATTAAAACCCTTTTTAATGAAAAATGAAATTTACAATTTTTAAAACTTTTCTCAGCAAGTCTGCAATTATGATCTATGGTCTTTTTGTGCGTAATCTGCGATCTATGATTTTCCTGCAGATTTATGTTCTTTGCATGCATGATTTCGTGATATAAATATACAATTGATGAAAATAAGAGAAAAAGAAGCGCAGAGAGCCGAACCTGGCGGAGGATTTCCTTCAGGGTAACCTGCAGGTGGTGATTGAAACTTGTTGTCCGACATGGCGAACTTCTTCAGAGTCGACCTCTGGAACTTTCAACTCACAGAAGGTAAGCAAAAACGATGATGATGGACTGGTTCTGGAAATTTCAACTCACGGAAGGTAAGGAAAAACGACGATGATGGTCTGATTCTGTAGTTCTTGATGGGTTGAGAATTGATGTTATATACCAGTGAATGAGAAATAGTAGAGAGGCGGTTCAAAGGATATGAGAATATTCCACGCGTTATCTTGTACAACAGGCCGAGTCCTTTAAGGCGGTCAAGTTCAAAGCGTAATTTACAAAATTTCAAGTAGAACATATATCTGGTAACACCTTTCGTAGTTTTACGGATCTAACGGTCAATTTAAAGCCGAATTTACACAAATTCAACTTGGAACTTATACCTGGTAAGACGTTTTCCACGTTTACGGATCTAACGGTCAAATTTAAAGCAGAAATTATACAATTTCAACTTAAGAACATATACGAGGTAACACGGGGGTAACACGTTTTCCAGTGTGACACCATGCCACATCATCTCAACCTTATCCCGTCCCAGCCTTGGCCGGGATATGATTCATGTATTGCCGTGTTGATGAAGCAAGGCAAAGGCTCGGTGTCACTTTATGATTTGTTAGGCAAAACATCGGCCACTACTAATATGTGTAGTTATAGTTTTTTTTTTTATTAAATTTTGTATTTGATTAAATTAATCATTGATATAAAGTAAATCTTATTGTAATTTAGGTTTCTCTGAATTTGATGTTTGGAATTTATTTGTAGTAATCTTATCTATATTTTAAATATATTAATAAAATTAATAACTCCACAAATATTAATAATATTATTTTTCAAACTCACAATATTTAAAATTTCAACCTATAATATTTAGAATTACGAATATAAATATTATCATTTTATATATGTGTAAAAGAATCCAACTTTTCCAAAGTTCTCATTATCTTAAAGTGTTTTATAAAAACAAATTAATAGTAATAGAACAGTCGGTTTAGAGTCCAACTTTTCCGAAGTTCTCACAAATTAATAATAAAGAAGTCGGTGGTAATTAATAATCTAAGGAAAATATATTTTATCTCTTTATAAGGTAGTTGGATTTGATTGGACGTCGTTAATTTCAAGTGTGGAAGATAGTTGGATTTGATTAGACGTGTTTAATTTCAAATGTGAAAGTGTTGACTTTGGGCCATCTAATAAATTGAAACAGCCTTTATTGACTCTGGCTCGTCTAAGAAATTTACTAATAAAACTAAAATTTCTTACAAAAATGTTAAATTGTAACTTTATATAATGCGTATGAAATCAAATCAAATATTCTAACGTTTTGTAGAATGCGTATGAAATGAAACCAATATTATAGTTTATTTAGATGATTTTAGTTTTACTGTTATATATATCAAATTTTGTTTGCATTTATAAGATTAAAATTTTGAATTTTATAGTTTACATAATAGTGATTATTAATGTAAAGATAATTTTAAAAAATATTAGATTTAATTTGGATGATATAGTAATTTGAGTGTTTTGTATAGAACTATATGTGGTTCCGGACTCAGACACCCAGTCAAATGGGCCAACTCAAGTCTCGCCTCAGGCCAAATCTATTGCTACATCTCCAATGCCAACTCAAATCTCGCTTCATGCCAAATCTACCGCTACATCTCCAGTCATAATCTTGGACTAAAAAGTTCATCAAGAAATTTGAGTGTTGGTTTACACTAGGCAAAAATATAGGTTGTTTAGTGTGAGGATGTTTGTGTCCATTTTGGATTTTGGATTTTGGACGAAGTATATGTATTAAGTAGATATTTTAGTTTTCCAATTTGGTTCAATTTACAATAGGAACACTGGAAATCATTGAGAAAGCGATTGCAATGTAAATTTTTTTTCATCTTGATATTAATAAAAGTTTACCAATAAAAAAAAAAATCATCAATTGAGATACAGTTATGTTTTCTATGAATTTTTTTTGTTTATTAGCTTAACCAATAAGGTATTTGAAATTTGAATTTCATAGTTTACATGATACTTCATCATAACATGATTTCCAATTAAACTTCTCCCCATAAAGCAATTCTATATATATGAAATATAACCAGTTTTATATCGCATTAAGTCAATTCAAACTTCTAACCATGTAAAAGGTTTTTAATCAAGTTATATATATATATAGAGAGAGAGAGTTATAAAATTATAATTTGGAAAAATTAAATTATTAAATTTTATAAATTGAAAATATTAAATGTAATTATAAATTATTCTCAAATAAAATATATATAAAAAATACACAAATAAAAATTAAATCTATATTATTATTTTTTAGTTTACTAAAAATATATATTCAACCAAACTCTAAATTTCAACATGAATACAATGATTATGAAAGTATATGGTAAACTTTGTGTAATTCTCAATGATATGCTAGACTAGCACCAAGATCAATTAATATCGAAATAGATTGGTCATGGATAGTATCTTCTACTTCCACCATTGTGGATTGGTGCTCCAAGTCACGCTCCACTAGGGTTGTGCTAATGCGAAGAATATTGATGGCTATCATTAAAGTTGGAGGCCTCTTGAACATCTTGAATATGTTGAATTGATTTTGTATTGTAAGGGCAATTTATTAATAGGTGGTGTTCACCACAACCCCAATATTTTAATGGCTCCTGCTCTTTCCTGTTAGGTCCTTTGTTGTTTTCAGTTTGTTTAGACCCATTTCGGGTTTGCATTTTTTATTTCTGGGACTATCCATTTTTTTTTTTTGTTGAAGTTACAATTCTATCCCCACTTACCACCTTGCTTGAACTGTGTATTCATTCTCCCCTTACCTCCCCTTATCATTTTTCATTGATCACTCTTTTTTTTGTTAATCCAAGATTTCATGTTCTCATTCTTCTATTTGGCTTGTTGATAAAAAACCTTTTCCTTTCAAATAACTTTGTGCATCATCTTAGGGTTATCATATTCAATTCTCACTTTAAAAGAGAATGGGAGACAACTTGAGAACCAATGGAATTTTTTTTTTCTTCCTTTATGTGACGTACATATTGTAACAAATGTGTAAATTTAGTGGTCAACTCATCCATTGACATATGTCCCAATTTCAAATAGTGAAACTCCTTTTTCCTATCAGCAAAATATCGTTTTGTAAGATATTTCACCTAGAATAATCGTTGAAATTCTTCCCAGCTAACCTCTTTTCCTTCTAAGTTATGAATTGTTCACACCTCTTCCCACCACAGTGACACTTTTCCGTACAATTTATAGGTGGCCAAATTGGCCTTCAACTCAATGGTATAATTGTACGCTTGAAAATATTGATTTATGTTCAGTAACCAAGCCTCCGTTGCTTCCTCATATTCCTCATTATACGTTGGGGGTTTAATTTTTGGAAATTCCCCATGTGACTCCACTTTAGGTTTCATTTTATTTTTGGACGAGCTATGCTCTCCGTTTTCAACTCTCCCTTTCTCACTTCCCCTTCTTCCTCCATTTACTTCTACTTATTGGTTTCTTCTTTATTTTCTCCCTCATTCATTTCCTCCACATTTTTGGAATTCGTTTTTTTGTTCAATTTCTAATTATTTTCTCTTGATCGGTACTAGTTTTTAGTAATAGCTCATGATCAACAGAGAGGTTTGGTATTTCAAACTTTAGATTTTGCATCATTTCCAATAGTTCTCTGTTAAAAACCTGGGCTTGCTATCTCAATTGTACATAAGTCTCCTCTTCACTAATGTGGGTACCTTCAAGAAGTTTTGTCATACTGTCTTTCTATATATAATTTCCTCATTTATATCAGCTATGTAAATTTGAAAGATAATATTGTTAGATGAAAAATTGGAATCATGATTGACCCAAAGCATCAGTTTTGAATTGTGGCTTTGATACCACTTATTACATCTCTCAAAACAAAATACTATCTTTAGATTGATAAAATATGACTATAATACCTAAATGACTCTCCAGGTGAGATACCTGGAGAGTGTACAAACACTCATACACGCTATGTTAAATCAGGAGAACAACCTAGTACATATATGCTTTCACACTAACAGGGTGGTTTCAACCACTCCCTAGATAATAGGATCTGAGACCTAATCTTAGAGTCTCAATCCTATCCTTAAATAACTCACTGTAACTTTCTCCATTAATTCTAACACTCCCCTTAATGGAGAAAGGGTACTGAAATAACATACGCCTATTGGTCTAGTCTCAGCTAGGCTTACAATTTAAAAACATCAAAAAACTTGGTAATAGACTTTTCATTTTAGTCTTCTTGCAGTAGAGACCATACTTGTTCATCTTGAGTAGAAGCTTCATATTTGCTTTCCTCGCCATGAGGTAGTGATATCTCTTCACCTCATTTATTCCCTAGTGATGGAAAGTTTGAATTCTTATTCTTGCCCTTCTCAAGATTATGATAGGTTGGATAGGAGAATTTTCCCTCTCACTATTTCCGGTGTCAACCATCTAAAAGTTAGCTATGATGTCTTCATCATTCATTGATGTAACGTCTGCACACTCATAAATATTAATGAGATTATCACAATTTAAATTCTCCCCAGCTTTGTCTTCTTCTGCCATGTCTTTGCAATCATCTTCATGTGGCTCGTCCCATTGATATTCAACACTTTGTTCCTCTTTACACCCTTCCTGAAGATCAACTCGTGTGTCTTCAATGCCCACATGAGAAAATCATCATCATCAGAATCAAAAATATCTAAAAATATAGACATGCTATTAAGGTCCAACTTATCTAGCTTCGAGATTCCTTTTTCAACTCACAACGGTCCTCTAACGAGCTCCAACAACCTGTTTACCACGCAGGCAGGAAACTTCTCCCTTTGGCAGCTCTTCAATTGTAGAACCTTGTAGACTATGGCTTCTATGCCACGTAGGTCTTGGTGCCCTCGACTCTGGAGACAAGCAACAAAATGACCTCTCACAAGCTAGAAATATTCTTAATATCTAAATCTGATATATGTAATTAACACTTTTTAATAACATATATTTCTAAATATGGGTTCAAATCAACAAAAAATTTCACATTTTCTGTGGCATATAATAATTTAGAAGAAAATTTACCCAATTGAGTTTCAAATCCCAATTGATTTTCAAAACTCCGCAATCTGCAACATAAGTTTCTCAAACAATAAAAATTTCCAAAATGATAATTAAAAAATGGCATAAGATGAATTCAATCCACCATAGATAGAATGCTGCCTTTGCAGCAATGCCTCAAGATCCACACCAATGTTATATAGGTCTTCTAGCTTTCTCCATGCAGCAAGCAATTCCCAGTTACAGGGTCGATCCACACAACTTTAACACACCCCTTTTTTTCAAAAATAGATCCACACTCCACACTGCTGTCGATCTCCTTCATGCAGCCTCTGTGCAGGCCTCAACACTTTGCTCAAGCTCCACACACAACAAACAATTGTTTTATGCTATGTCGGCAGTCTTAACCACCACATCATGCCTTCCACAGATGTTAAAAAACAATGCAACAACCGCATCAAACTCGGGCGACTAATGTTACTCCACCGCAGAGCAGATCCTTCACCCACGGGGCTATTCTTAATATAGGATGAGCGAACTTCACCCACGTAGCTCTTCGAGTCACCACACACCCATGGTCACACAGTCATGATCACCACACAACTCTTCTCCTTCACCACACAAATCCAATCTGGAAACGACATTTCTCCAGTAATCTGTTACCACGGTCTTTACCGCGCACATGCAAGTCCAGGGTTTTTACGACGCACATGCAATTTCACAGCTTTTACCACACACACTTCTCTTTGGCGGTCAAAAACAAGTAGCCATGGTCACGCAAGTTTTCAACAAGAAACATGCAGGTTTTTGTTTAAGACAGGGTCTGCTCGAATATACACCATGCATTTGTGAAGGTCTGCGTGACTGGACACCAAATATCTGTGACGACCGATCAAAAGAAAATGTGTGGAGGGTAACAGTGGGATCGACGCATTTAGTCTTCCAATCCAAGCAACGATTTCGCTTTAGTCACACCTTTCAAACATCATACATGATCGACAACCCTGAAGCTCTGATACCATGATAAAATATGACTATATTACCTAAATGGCTCTCCAGGTGAGATACCTAGAAAGTGTACAAACACTCATACATGCTATGTCAAATCAGGAGAACAACCTAATACATATAGGCTTTCACACTAACAGGGTGGTTTCAACCACTCCCTAGATAGTAGAATCTGAGACCTAATCTTAGAGTCTCAATCCTATCTTTAAACAACTAACTATAAATTTCTCCATTAATTCTAACATAGATACATTTTCACTTTAATGACTTTTTTTATTGACACTGGAGATGATCATCAAAAGTAGAATCATATCGGTTGTGCGAGTAATAAATAACTTGATCATTAAAATCCCCAATAGTAATTTGTTTTGACTTGATAAGAATCATGAGTTTATCTCACATTCATGGAATGGCCCTTGCTAAGGATGTTTATCTTAATGTAACAAAGATTATATTTTTAATATATTTTCCAATTTTGAAAATAATTTTACAGTTTATCGAATATATTTTTGCATGCCTTTCTTACTCGAACCATGACCATATATCAGTTATTTTTCGTTCTAGCAACGAGGGTATCCTTTATTAAATGTATGTTATGATGTTCAAACCTTCGCTTTCCAATAAACATAACCTAAACATCAATGTCATGATTGTATTACTGTATCAAGCTTAGTTGCTTGAGGTATGGATCCACCTTACATATTTAAAAGGAATATGGTTAGCGTGGGCTTGATATTTGGTGTCGGTCACAAGGTTTCACTTTAATCTATAAAACCATGGTTCTGCACTCATAATCTGACGTGATAAGTTTGGTAATGTTTAATATCCATGTTGTAAGTCCCGCCACCATGTTAATTTACTGTAGGGAAGGATTTAGAACCCTCGTTGACTCTGCATGACAACCGATGGGAGTCGATCAAATTTATGGTACAAAAACATGTCATCTTATCCACTGCTCATGATCTCTAGGGTCTTTGAATTTACGACTAGTAGTAATTGTGGTTGTTTTGGTGGTAACTACCCACCCCCACATCGATGTTCAACGCTCCTTGAATTCTCCAACCGCTTGAAAGTGGCTTTGCAACATAGAGTTCTGGGTAAACCCTTCTTCCTTTCCTTTAGCGCTATGGATATAGTCTTCCCTGCTTGTAGCAGGAGGCTTACGGTCTCCTGGAAGGGAATTCTGGTTGGCGACTCATGGTATGCGACGTTTCTAGGTAAATTCTTATATTTCTTCCCTAAGAGGGTCACACCAAACAATTGTATCCCAGTGGTTTTATTGTTCCTTTCTATTTTCTTCCATGAAGGTGTCTTTTATACTATATTTTTATTTTTTTTGAAAGGGTCATTCATGGATTTACCGCAAGGGTTCACACTGACTTGGAAAGAATTCTCTTGTCAAATTCTTTGAGCTTAACGGTGCCTGCACCTAGTAATTGTTGGCTCATTACTTCTCAGGTTATTTCGTTGTAAAACACTAGTAGGATTCCATCTATTGTCCGTGATTATTTGTTTTCCTTTTCATTTAAAATGTTTCTTCCTTTTCTCACGGGATGAAGCAACCTTGTCTAGATTCCTATCAACCCTTAGGTAATTTCCCATTATCCTCTACCCATACTCTTAAATTATTAATACCCATACTCTTAAATTATTAATGACTGTTTTTATTCGGCCTTCTTGTCTAAACCATCACCTCTTTCCTTATGTACAGGTTTGACTCTTTTTGACAACTTAGGCTTATACCTCTTTACACAAATTATTTTCTTTCAATGGCATATTACGGCTTGACACTTCTATGTGCTTACAATCTTTGTGTTTGGCCATAATGTCGTGATCCCTTAGGGGTTTTAAACTTGTGGTTCTTCTTAGTGTTATTGGTTAAATAGAGATTTCTCTTTACAGGATTCTAAACCAGTTTCCGACCTTTTCCTTTTTGAAATGTTAAAATATTACATTATTAAAGATTGCAGTTCGCCAGCTATATAATTTATTTTTGTCATGGTTATATCTTAAGTTCATTAACGATTAAATTATCTCCTCAGAGGAGAGGAGAATGCAGTATTTATTGAGGTTTTAATGATAGAAGTGTTACTAAAACTTTCAACCCAAACTCTAGCACATGTACTGTTATGTTAATAGGTGTCATAATTTTTGAATGGCTAAGGTCAAATCTGTAATATGTACATACTCTTGTTTTCTGCAAATGTTTTCCATATTAAAAAAAAAATTTAAACTGTAAAGAGGGTATGTCCCAAAATAAAAATCAATGAACAAAAAGATTAAAAATGGTAAAAAAATGAAAAAATGACAGCTACAACTTTGTTCTTGGCTCCCTTTTCAATTTCTTTGATTTACACTATGGTCGCAAATGTACACCCAATATCCTAGACAGTCGCAATACACCAATTTTCTGAGACTAGTCGCAGATATATGCCCAATATCCAAGACTGTCGCAGAAATACACCAATTTTTTGAGACCGTCGTAGTTGTACACTGAAAAACTGTGATGATCGAAAAATAAAAAAATCCTAGAAGTGTAATAGTGCTATCGTCACGGTTATCCACTCAAAACCTATGACGATTTCGGTTCAAAGAACCACCCACTAGCTAGCCTACATGTTCCTCAACCCTGACACTCTGATACCATGATAAAAATCGCAATGTTTGTATTAATGAAAATACAACCCATTGGTCAGCTCTACTAAATATGAACCAGGAGACTCTAGCTCTACAGAAGGCTCTGCGTTGTTCATCAACATTACACATTAAATAGAATACATGGTTTTAGGGAAGCTAGAACAGCATCTTAAGAAATAGAAACTAATTCCTATCATGAGGCTAAGCTAACCAAATCTACCTGTTCTAGGATATTCTCCATTATCTTCAACAATTTTATACTGGGATAAAGGGAAATCGACATTGAAAAGCCCAAATATTCTAATAATATCATATTGTAGGAACTTTACCGAAAGATATTTTATATTTTAAGTTTATCAAATTTATGAGAATCTTAAAAAAATAAAGTAATGCATCTTAAAATCAAATACCAGAAGAAAGGAGATGTAGCAAATTTGAGAAATTGAAAATACAAGATAGAAAATCAACGAACCAAGTTGCCTTTTATTCTTAACTTTCGAACCAAGTTACATCAATAAAGTTTTGCCACTAAATTCTAAAGGGTTGTAAGCGAATGGCAAAAATCCACTGGAGCAAAACTACCATAAAACACATAAATCTGTGTTCACTATAGCAGTGAATTAAAAAATTGTGGTAATTAAAGAACATAGTTTTATTATCATACAGTCTTTCAATCTCTTTTTGTATTCCCATAGAAGATAAAACTTCTCCTCAACAACACTCTTCACAAGAAAGCAGCAGCACAAAGCAAGAAGGCTATAAATCAAAATAAAAATTAAACAATTAATAACACAAAATCATATCCCAATAAATCAATAAATATGTATAATTTAATTTAATTCATACCATCCTTGAATGCATCCTTTTTCTCCTCTCGTCTTCTTTTTAACAGGTCCATCTGCTTCAGCATACCGTGGAGGAGGAACCTGAGTGGGATACCCTGATAACCACATTAAAACCCTTTCAATGAAAAATGAAGTTTACTATTTTTAAAACTTTTCTCAACAAGTCTGCAATTATGATCTATGGTCTTTTTGTGCATAATTTGTGATCTATGATTTTCCTACAGATTTATGATCTTTACATGCATAATTTCGTGATATAAATATACAATTGGTGAAAATAAGGGAAAAGGAAGCGCAGAGAGCCGAACCTGGCAGAGGATTTCCTTCAAGGTAACCTGCAGGTGGTGATTGAAACTTCTTGTCAGACATGGCGAACTTCTTTAGAGTCGACCTCTGGAACTTTCAACTCACAGAAGGTAAGGAAAAACAATGATGATGGACTGATTCTGGAACTTTGAGTTCACAGAAGGTAAGGAAAAACGATGATGATGGACTGATTCTAGAATTTTCAACTCACAGAAAGTAAGGAAAATGACGATGATGGATTGATTCTGTATTCTTGATGGGTTCAGAATTGATGTATATACCATCGAATGAAAAATAGTAGAGAGGCAATGCAAAGGGTATGAGAATATTCCATGCATTCACTTGTACAACAAGCCCACTCCTTTAAGGCTCTAACGGTCAAGTTTAAAGCGTAATTTAGAAAATTTCAACTAGAACATATACCTGGTAACATGTTTCGCAGTTTTACGGATATAACGGTCAAATTTAAAGTGGAATTTACACAATTTCCCTTTTGGTTTGTTGTTCCCATTGGATACCCCTCTTGTAGCCTCACATGCTACGCCTATAGCAATAGAGGTCCCTCTTGTAGCATTACAAGACCTCCTATAGCAATACACGTCCCTCTTGTAGCATTACAAGACCTCCTATAGCAATACATGTCCCTCTTGTAGCATCACAATGAGGAGGTAAAATTGGAGTGTCTGGTCAATTCGATGATGGACATAGATGGGTATGTAAGTGGAGAGTGTGGAGATTAGGTGTATGGATGGAAGGATGGAGGGAAACTTGTAGGTTTTATCTTGTGGCCATAAAATATGCCAAGTGTGTGTAGTCCTGCAAAAGAAGAAGAATGTTAGCATAAATGGTGTAAGAGTTCCTTCCATGTGTTTCTATTTTCTCTTTTGTTTTTAATTTTTAATTTTTCCTTATTTTTTATTTTTCAGACAAGTAGGCTTCCTCTACAGAGGGTTTCAATTTGCATGCCTACCCTAGGTGCGTTAGAGGAGGTTTTCATCTAGGTTACTTCGAGGGGCATTTACTGAGGTTTTTGCACATGGTATTTGGTGCATAAAGGAAAATTCAATTAATCTTCATTCTAGAAGACGATAAAGTAAAAATTGATGAGGATTAGTGCTTTGTTTTGATGACATCTTTCTTCATTGATAAAATGGTGAAGTGTGAAGCATAAAGGGTTGGACTGAGAGAGAATGTTAGCTACAATTTTGTAGTTGTAGATCATATCCTAGATTGTTGATGTGTTTGTGTTGCAGGAGTTTTATTGGACAGATTTTAGTTGTAGAATCATTGTATGTGTTTCGTACAGCTACTTGTTGATACATGGTTGACTTTTTGTGATCAGATTTGTTATCTCGTTGATGGAGTTATGTTCAGAGTGTTTATTCTGGAGGTTTGATATTTGCTATATTGTATATCAGATTTGTCGTGGTAATACATATTTATATGTATGTTCCTCATTGTGTTGAGGTTATGTATTGATCGTGGCTAAGATTATGTTGGAGGGAATGTATTTATAGTTTGATATATGCATAGATGGTTATTATGATTCCAATATGAAAATGGATGAAATTTGGCTCACAAGTGTTTGATTGCAAAGATTGCAGATCTAGTATGAAACATTCTGAAAAGTGTTTCACAAAGGAGCTTGAAGGTTGGGGCCTCTAGTGAGGCAAGTAGTTCCTTGCATTTTCAGGTTGTAGTGACATCCTTCAGGTAGTGGCCTGTTTCAGGGAAAACTAGTGTCTTTTCGATTGACTAGCCCTCTAGGTTTGGGAGCTACCCTAGAAACAACAGTTTAAAGCAATTCATGATTTCTTCTATGTATAATAGATAAGATAAAGATGAATGAACCAACCTGGATCTTCTGCTTAACTCCTTGTTTGATCTCTCTCCCCCTTGACAGAGCTTGCAATTCCTCTCCGTACTTATCCCATTTGGAGAGTACCTGTAGAAACACAGTAACAAAGAATCGTCAAAGCATCTTGATCTATTATATCATAATCATTATAGAATCAACAATATAATGAACATGCAATGTCATTCACAAATGATAACATTTACAATTGCATAGTTATATGGAAGAAAACTCAAAGAACTTTATTAAATAGAAGGGAGAATTACAACCCAGTTGTCTGATCCAGCATCATCCTCCCAACATGAAGCCCTCTTCACCTCATGAAATAGCAAGATCACACCAACAATACAATACTCTTTCTCAAATACAAACCATCAGCACTTCCTTGCAATTCACAATATTCCAGCCTCTAGATCTCTCAAATGAGGGATCCATTTATAGATGTGTGCAAGGGTGTGAGTCGTCTCTAGGTTTTTTATTAGTGTCATTCCACTTGTTGCATTTGGTTCCACTTGGAGATTTCTTGGATCTCTTACCCATCCCTAGGCGAATTCAGAGAGGAAAGTGTCATAGGAGAAGTTTCTAGAAGATTCCATGAGCATCCACTTAGCAAACTGTCTCGGACATTTGACTATCCTCACTCATTGGACCCTCCAGAAGGCCTCATTAGTATGCATCACACTTGGCTAGTGTGGAAGTCAGTATGCATCGCACCATGACAGTGGAGTAGTCAGTATGGTCCAGTTTAGGCCAATTCTGGATGGTTTTTTAGGTGGAACTTTTGGGGAATCATGTAATCAGTTGACCATGATCTTTTAGGGTATGAAACAACACTTTTAGGGGTTGAAGAGCCCTAGTTTATCGATATATAAGATTGTAGTTGAAGTGCCCAAATATGTCTATAACAGTTGCCCCCTAAAGCATGAAGTTGTAAATCTTGATGTCGGGTGAAATGCTTTATCATGAGGATTTGAATTGGAAGGTGACCTGTATAAGATACAATGCAATACATCATCATCATATAATTTTCATGATCTAGCTGAGGTGGGCATTCCCATGCTCAGCTTTATAAATTGATTTCATGTACATAGACCAGATAGTTGTCTGCAAATGCAGACTAGTGATTCTTCAGGTGTAGAGTCATCATCCTTGGTTCGAATGACCATCTGTGCAGTGTCCTTGTACATTTGAATTTTTTATATCCTTGAATATATCGTAGCTCGGATGGATGAAACTAGATCCGGGGTCTTCAAAACTCGTTCAATCTTCGTCCGATGTACAAGTCAATCCATGTGAAGAGATGTTCTGAAGCGAACATGGAAATACATCGCCTGATTACGAGCCAATAATGTGAGCTGTTAACAAGCGCGAGAGGAATCACCGATAATGTTAATGACCCTCAAGGTAATATAGTATAATTCACGTGGTGTGAATATATGATCCGACGTCAAACACTACGCAAAACATTTTGGTCGAAGGCCATTGATGTCAACCTCTCACCAGAAGTGAGAAACTTGCCATTGAGGCATGCAAGCTTCAAAGTACTGAAAGGGTTGTTTCTAAGTCAACTTCTTGGATAATGAACTGATGTTGACAAGAAGTGACTCATCGTAGGAGGGCTTTAATGTATCCCGCATCTATGACATGAAACAAAGCAAATGATTTTCTGAAGGCGAAAACGATCTGACAACACAAGGTTCAGGAATGGCGGTCATGAAAAATGAAGGTTGAAGGTATTGCAGTGGATGAGGCATTAACTAGATGGTGAATTCTCGACTGAATGACTTCTCTTGAACATATCGATGACACTGAGATGGATTGGTAGCATTAACCCCAAAATATGGATGGTGTGAAAGACCAATGGTGAGATGACCAGTGAACAGAATAACCCAACCCGACTCAATCATGGTGATGGAGTGAAAGTGTCATGTTCAAGAGCGACCTGCTACCATAAATTTCTTCAAGTTTTCTTCCCTTTTTTCCCGAGTCATTGTCAACCAGTACCTCTTTATTTTTGTCAGGCTTGAGGAGGATAACATATACTTGTTCTATAATTTGCCCTTCAGGCAAACCTGTTGCTATGTTTTAATGAATCTAGCGACAGTGAAACTCGTTCTTGTCTAGGTGGACAAGTTTGTCGCTATTGTTTTAACAAGTTTAACAACAAAGATAACTCGGTCCTTTTCATTTAGAGAGTTTGAAAAGGGATGAAAAGGGGACTCTGTCTCATCTCGGGTGGACGAGTTTGTTGCTGTTGTTTTAGCGAGTTTAACGACAAGGATAACTCGATCATTTATATGTTTAGAGAGTTTGAAAAGGGACGAAAAGGAAACTCCAACAGTTATTTTTCGTAGCATAATCCCTTAAGTCCGAAAAAGGATAAAATAATACGAAAGGGATGACTTTTCCGATCACTTTAACGAGCGGAAAAAGACAAGCGCTGGAACATTTTCGTGAGATAATCCCTCAGGTCCGAAAAAGGTTAAAATATACAGGAGGGATGGCACTTCCAATCACTTTAATGAGCTGGAAAGGCGAATTGATCAACAATATTTTCATATTTAATGAGTCTGAAAAGAGTTTAAAGGAGACTCGTTTTTTAGGAATGAGTGGTGTTTAGGGTAGCAACTGGTTCTCAGTAAGCTTGGAACTTCTAAAAATATGGTGATGTGAAGAGGTTGGCTAATAAGACCACTCATCACAGTTGTTCCTCAAAAATGGTAAACAACCAAGTGGAAGAGTATGATCAGCGAAAAGAATGGAGGTGATGGGAGGTACACAACCAAGGATCAAAAGGATGATAGCATGGCAATCACAAAGGTTAATTACCCAAGGTGGGTTCATTTTTTAATGAGCTTGAACCGTGGGGGAACTATGCTTGGTTGTGGGTTTATTTTTTAACGAGCTTAAACCATGGGGGAACTATGCTCAATTTTAGTTTCTTTTTTATGCAAGCTCGAAATGACAAAACTAAAAAGCTAGAAAAATCAAAACTAAAAAGCTAGAAATGACAAAACTAAAAAGAGAAAAAGCTAGAAAATGAAATTGAAAAAGGTTTGCATGCCCCTAGCATGATGAAAAGGAGAGTCTCCAGTAGCCATATGGAAACTTCTATGGTTAGGCAGGATGGTTTCATCCACAGAATAGACAAAACACTTCATTGGCTTTGTCCATAGAATAGACAAAGTTGAATGGTGTATCAGACCAATCACATAACCTACAGGGAAACCATGTTAGGCATGATGGTTTCGTCCACAAAATAGAAAAAACACTTCCTTGGCTTCATCCACAAAATAGATGAAGGTGACTGGTGTGTGAGGCCAATCACATAACCTACAGGGAAGCTTGTATTTTCAGCTGGGTTCATCCGCACAATGGACAAGGGTGCATGCCCCCTAAGCTTTGTTACATTCACCAGACTACTCATGGCAATCACGTGGATGGAATGAAGGTTGGAGAGACACTTTCAATGCAAAAGGACCATTTAGGGATGATCTTTGACTTTGAGTTGTGCTTGAATTTGGAAACGAAAGCTGGTCAGTAGTGACAATTTTGCCTTCATGTGGGAAACACATCACTCAGAAGAGTGTTGACACAATAGCTTCCATGTTGTAAACATAGTCACGTCCAAGGAGTAGATTGTAATCTAATGGTCTTGGGACTACCATCATGTTAAGGTGAATGGTTTTCCTTCTTAAAGTGATCAGTAACTTAGGAAGGATCCCTAATGGTCAACTTGTTCCTTTGTTAAAACCTAACAAATTCTGTGTGACAGGCATAAGCGATGGCGAACCAAGTGCTTTCCAAGTAGTTGAGGAAAAGATACTCACTAATGCCCCTTCATCTATGATAGTGCCAAACATGATCATTTTGTAAACTTGTACTATGATCCGGAAAGGTATATAAGAAGGAATGTGGGATCTTGCTAGTCTATTCCAATCAAAGAACGTGACTAGACTGCTTGGAGGGGGTACCGGATAAATGGTAGAAATAACCCCTTGATTTACGAGAACTAGGGGATTTCCCTCCTGTTGTGAAGGAATGGGCGAATTGCCCCCAATTTCATCGGACTCTGAAGTGACAAAAAGAATTTGAATGGTATCGTTCTCACTCTCTTCGGGAAGGGTACGATCTTCTAAAGGTAAAATAGGGTCAACTGTCACCTTGACTTGTTGACTTTAGTAGGGTATACACTCATGAGATTCACTTTTAGAGAGAGTGGTTTCGACTAATGGTTGATTTAAGTTAGTCGGTTTTTCAACTAGTAAAGGACTTGGGGAGAGTTTCCTGTAGCCGGATGGAAGTTGTTACGGTGAAGCAGGACCGTTATCCAATACTCTTTCAGCTTCATCCAAAAAAGGATAAAGGTGAAGGGCATGGTCCCCTTCACATAGCCTACATGGAAATATAACCTTTCTCGTATGTCCATGAACTTTATTATCACTAGTTGAAGGTGTGTTATCAACATGATCTCCAGTATTTGATGATATAGGATGTTGTGAAGGGGGAGACCATTCTCTCAAGATCCGAGGAAAGCAAGGACAATCCCAAGAAAAATGGTCACCCGCACAAACTACGCATGGAAATTTGGCTTTGGAAATCCTAATGTGCAGATTTTCATCAGATGATGCATGGTTGCCCCCTTACTGAATTGACTTCTTCTTCTTCTCCTTCCCTATCTTCTCCTTCTCAGTCCCCTGGTTACTAGCATCACTACTTTCATCGAGTGAAGAGGAAGAAGGGGTGGGAGACACAAACGAAGAAGAAGGCGAAGGGTTAACTTCAGTATCAACTGGATGTCGATTCGATTGATGAGGAATCAAGATATTTCCAACCACAGAGGTTGAGAATAGCCATATTGGCAGGCCAATGGTGATTCCCGGGAGGAACAATGTGGCCATATACAGAGCACCAATATTTCCCCAAGAGGAAAAAGGACTAGGACTCCCCTCAAAAATTCCTTGATTGGTGGATCCCGAATTTGTCTCCATATATCTCAACCGAAGATCAACTAAGGAATAGGGATGTTATTCCGAATTAAATAAATTTTAATGATGCTTTGACACAACTTTGCTTTTTCAATTTATAAGAGTCAAGAAAAAGCTAAAGATGACTCAAGTCCCCTTCGATTTTTAATGAGCCTAAAGTGACAAGTGCTCAAATGGACCTTTTCTTTTAAAGAGTCGAAAATGAATGAAAGTAACTACTCTGGAAAATCTAGACATAGGGATTACCTGTTGGCATTATGATATAGGTGTTTTCCTTGATGGCAACTTACTAAGATGAAAGATCACAGCTCAGGCTCACAGAATGAAGAAAAACAGATATACGCAGGTTACCCTTGCTAAAGCCACATATACACGCAGGTTACCCTTGATAAAGTTGCGTATACATGCACTCTCATGCAAGGAAAGGCACATACATTTGGTTTTGGTCCATGGTATTTGGACTATGGTATTGTGATCCATGGTATTGGTCCAAGGTATCTTGTCCGACGTGTTGATCCCAAGTATTTGGTCCAAGGTATTGGTTCTAAGTGGTTTTGGACCATGGTATTGAGTAAAGGCCTAAGACTATAAAAGGAGGAGAAGATCATTAGGCAAAGACATGAAGGAAGTCTCGAATATCTGATTACGTATGAGATCCAGTATGCAGGTTATGGGTTCATGATGCCTTGCTTGATCGAAGCTAAGGAGGAATCTTAGCGGTTGATGGAGAACAAGATCTAAGGATAGATTGGGATATAATGGCTTGGAATGAATCATCTCTATACGGTTTGGCCATGTCTATTCTAGATCTGTATACTAACGCATGTAATGTTCTGCAAATATTATGATCTGGGTATAACTCAAGCTTGAAATAGCTGCAAATCATGAATGAATATTTACAAATGTATACGCTGGTTGACTATGATAAAAGTGCATACATATGCAAGTTAGATACATCTAAGTAGCGCATACCATATGAGCTATGATGTTAGAAGTTACAGGTGGTTCTAGTTGTTGATGAGTTCTGATGACTGTTTACTGGTGTTAGTATTCTACATTTTCAGTTTGGTTGATTGTGTTTAGCTTCAGTGTTGATGGATGATATCTAATAATGGATGATATCTAATAATGGATTAGGATCATAATAACTTATCTTTATCTGATCTGATGGACTAGATCCAGTTGCTAACACACATATTATCCTTGTATATGTAATGATCTGGGTATGTATGAAGTCAGGAAGTGCAGTGAAGTTATAAGTACGTAATTAATGACGTATACGCTGGTTCTCTTTGGTGAAGTTGCGTATACACGCTAGTTTGGCTCTTCCAAGTAGCATATGCACTCTGATGCATGATTTTTGATGATACAGTTATATCTAAACATTGTTGCAGAGTTTTGTGTTTTTCTCTGTGTTCTAGTGACTGCAGTTTGTTGACAGGTTTCCAGTGATTCGGTATTGGGTGATTTAGAGATTAATGATGCTAGTGTTGATTGATTGTGTGATTCAATGATATTGATGGGTCCAGTATGAAAATTGGATGAAACGTGGCCTTCAGATTATGGTGTTGTGCTTCAAGAGTATCTAGTGTGAAAATTTATGAAATGTAGTACCTGGAGGAAGAAAGAGAAGGTTGTAGCCTCCTGTAGGTTGGCACCTACGTACTAGTACATCAGCTAGTACAAGAGCTAAGGGGGTTGTAGCTCCCTTCTAGTAGTAGCTGGAAAATGAGTGAAGGTTGGAGCATTCAGTACGTTGGTGCCTACGTACTAGTAAAAGGCTCAGCTAGTACAAGAGCTAAGGGGGTTGTAGCTCCCTTCTAGGAGAAGTTGGAGAACAAGAGGAGGTTGTAACCTTCTGCAAGTAGAAGCCTACGTACTGGTATAAGGCTGTTCCAATACAGAAATATTGTAAAAATAAGTTTCTTATTAAAAGAAGATAGAGACGAATTGCAGCAGGTGGTTTTCACCCACATTCGGTTTCCACCTTACATCATGGTGTTCATGTGTGCTTCTTGTGTATGATGATCTATTCTGTTTTACTACACCTGTTTACTGTTCATATGGTTGATAAATTTTTGATGCACTAACTAAAGATCAACATTTAATTGATTAAATGAATTATAAGTTTATTGGATATACACTAGTTGCATTAGACACAGTTGCGTGTACACATAGGTTCCCTTAACTGAAGTAGCGTATATGAATCTGAGTATGGAAATACAAAAGTGTCTGATTTGATAATACTAATTCAAACCCCCCCCCCCCCCCCCCCCTCAGTATTATTTCCAACAATTGGTATCAGAGCAAGTCCTTTGGTAGAAGCTTGATTGCTTGAAGGAGATCCGTAGAACAATGGGAAAGAAGCTTAAGAAGAAAGAGCCTCAAAAGAAGAAGACATCTCAAAGGAACTATGATAGTGGGAGAATTGATTAGGGAATATGTGGAAGAAACATTTTAGATTCAGAATCACTTCGAAATGAGGATGAACAAGCAAAAGAACTATCAGGTATGAATTTGTTATCCTATGCTGATACATTTATCCATCCATTTGAAGATGATGAAAGTGATAGCGAAACAACTAAATTTTCTCTTATGGGTGAGAAAGAAAGATATCAAATAGAGGTAGAATTGAAAAGGCTTACAAACAAAATTAGAGATCAGCAAGATCTATTGCACAAAAGGGAATGTGTCTCCAAAGAAGAAGTTACCAATCTAAAAGCTCAACTAGAGGAAGGAAACAGGTTAAGGACGCTATTCAAGGAAAAGGAAGATAAATGTCAAAAGTTTTAGGATGAAGTAACATCATTAAGAAATGAAGTAAATGAAAGGAGCACAATAATCAAGAAACTCAGAGAAAGATCCAATTACTATGAAAGGTTTAAAGCTACGATCCTCTCTCTAAAAGAAGATCTTGAAGAATCAAATAAGAGGAATAAATAACTACTCCAAGCTCTTGAAAAGCAAGAAAATAAAGTTCTTGAATTAAGATATCAGTTGGAAGAAGGAAGAAAAGCTGAAGAAAACATGAAGAAGCAGTATTGTGAAAAGGAGTAACATCAGGTTGAGGTAAATATTCTAAAAGATAACTTAGAAGAAAAGGATAAGCTCTTATGATTTTAAGATAGTACTAAGATCTTGGATGATATTCTTAGTAGTCAAAGGTCTCCTGCTATCAAAACTGGTCTTGGTTTTCATGAATCTATAGAAGGTGAATCTAGTTCACAAAATAAGACAAGGAACTCTAATGCACAATCTGAAATACTCAACAAGGAGATGAGAGGTCAATCCCATCAACAACCAAGGAATGAAATTCTTCAAAGAAAATCTTTTACTCCTTCGATGAATAATGTTGAATGTTATGTATGTCATAATCTTGGACATGTTGTAGCCATATGCAGAAGTAGAATGGTTCAAGACCATCACATAGAAAGATCATCACGTTCCAGGTACTTTAAGGGATATTGTTTTTCTTGCAATATGTTGGGTCACAAAGCTGTTGATTGCAACAAAAGGAATATGAAAAATGTAAGATGTTATGCATGTAACAAGCTGGGACATATAGCAAAGGAATGCAGGAACAAAGTACGGGCACCATACCAAAAGGAGAAAACATCATCACACTTGAAGATATGGAAGAAGAAGGAAGCACAATTTGAAAGATGTGGCACAGCATAATGTACAGACATAACAGACTCAGAGGAAGTTGAAAATGTAAACCTTTAGTGTTCTCAATCTCATACACAAGTTTCGTAAAGAGAAGTCGCGTATATACACGAGTTAGACTCTGCACAATCGCGTATATGTTAGTTTGAGAAAAGCAGTGGGACAGGCTCAGAAAAGGGTCTGATAAGATTCAGTTCATTATTTTCTTTGTTTGATAATGGTTACAATCTATTGATGATGTGTGGAAATGTCTTGATACTTGTAAGATGTTTAGAAGTGTTTTGATCCTAACTTGATGATGATGATGCCTTGATACTTCTTATATGCATGATCAGATTTGACAGTAAACAAGATGGCACGGGTTTAGGGGGAGCATATGCTTTTAATAATGCATTCATGGCATTATGGTTAGTAGTCCTTGGTGGTGATGCTTAATGATACATCTTGCTATGAGATGGTTATGGTTTTTCCATGAAAAAATCTCATATGATTCTTGCAGTTACAAAGTTGGTGTTCAGATTAGATTTGTGGCTGATTCTCTGATCATGCATATATGGTGCTTACATGGTGATCTTCATAAGGATAAGGAGAAGTACAAATCTTGAATACACAATTTCATTACTTGATGATGAGTCACTCATATGCTGGTGTCGACATATAACACAGTTATGATGCAGGATTCCTATAGTTCTTGGCACTCACATGGATGAGGATTATTGTTGTTGATGATATCAAGAAGTCTTGACAAAAGATCTTGAGCTCAAGATACATATTGCTATATACAGTATGCTGGATACATGGATGATTACTCAAAGTTGCATTGTTGGAGACATGATGATGATGATTTCTTACCTATATGATGATAGGTTGATACTTACATATGTTGATTGATGGAGATGTTCCCAAGTGATGATACTTGGATGATATATAAGACCATGCAGATCTTCATGTTGATGAGATGGCTATGGTGTTTTTCACATATGATATAATGTGAATGATTCTGTATGTTAGATGCAGAATTCTGTTCAAAAGGATGAGTTGATATCTATATGCAGACATACCTTGTTATAGGTTGATGACTTATACACTAATGGACATATACATGTTGCTGGTCTAGATGCTGTTGACAGATGCTTATGGAGCAGATCATACATTGTGTATGATAGTTGTTGATGACTATCATGGTCTTATTTAGATGTTTGGTCTCTGTTATAAATGTCATATAAAGGTAATATCAAGACTCATGATGTAATAGTTTGTCTCTATCTATTGTAGTCATTTGATGAATCCATTTTGGTCATATGATGTAATTTGTACCACCACTATGCATGGGAAGGATGATGTAATATTTCAGTCATATATAAACAATTGGTATCTAGTGTATCCCCACTTGGTTGGGAGATGAATGTATGTATGAGCCTTTGGTGATAGGAAGGTCATTTATGATAATCATGTTCTTCTTGTAGAACATCTTTTTGCAGACCTTGCTTATAGTCAGGGGGAGCATGAACAACACACTTCAGCAGAGTAGAGATTTCAGCATGTATTCGGAGGCAACATGGATAGATTGGTAGACCTTGGCATATACAAAGGGGGAGCTCAATCAGAGATTTCAACAGGTATTCAGGGGGAGTATGGACAGTGGAATGTATATCAAGGAAGAGAATATCTTGGTCCACCCTTTCCATTGATGTCAAAGGGGGAGAGTGTCTTGGTATGGTTGTTGCCATCAAGTCCAAAGGGGGAGGTTGTTGGCATTATGATGCATGTGTTGTACTTGATGGCAACCCACTTGTAGCAGAACAACTCACTAATATATAACTAGATGAATCTATAGAAGAGATATCAGATGTGATAGAATACATGGAATGCAGGGCAACTCAAAGGAATCAGTTCAGATGTAATGAACAATGACAACTCATTAAGATGACAGTTCTCAGTATGGCAAGATAACTTTGCCATCAAGTCCAAAGGGGGATATTTTTGGCATTATGATATAGGTGTTGTCCATGATGACAACTTACTAAGATGGCAGATCACAACTCAGGCTCATAGAATGAAGAAAAACAGATATACGCAGGTTACCCTTGATAATGCCGCATATACAAGCGAGTTAGCCAACCAAAAGGTGCGTATACGTATACATGCACTCTCATGCAAGGAAAGGTCCGTACATTTGGTTTTGGTCCATGGTATTTGGACCATGCTATTGTGATCCATGGTATTGGTCCAAGGTATCTTGTTCGATGTGTTGATCCCAGGTATTTGGTCCAAGGTATTGGTTCTAAGTGGTTTTGGGCCATGGTATTGAGTAAAGGCCTAAGACTATAAAAGGAGGAGAAGATCATTAGGCAAAGACACGAAGTAAGTCTCAAATATCTTATGAAGTATGAGATCCAGTATGCAGGTTATGGGTTCATGATTCCTTTCTTGATTTGAGCTAAGGAGGAATCTCAGCAGTTGATGGAGAACAAGATCTAAGGATAGATTGGGATCTAATGGCTTCGAATGAATCATTTCTATATGGTTTGACCATGTTTATTCTAGATCTATATATTGATGCATGTAATGTTCTATAAATATTATGGTTTGGGTATAACTCAAGATTGGAATAGCTGCAAATCATGAATGAATATTTACGGATGTATACACTCGTTGACTATGATAAAAGTGCGTACATACGCAAGTTAGATACATCTAAGTAGCATATACCATATGAGCTATGATGTTTGAAGTTATAGGTGGTTCTAGTTGTTGATGAGTTCTGATGACTGTTTACTGGTGTTAGTATTCTGCATATTTAGTTTGGTTGATTGTGTTTAGCTTCAGTGTTGATGGATGAGATCTGATAATAGATCAGGATCATAATGACTTATCTTTATGTGATCTGATGGACTAGATCTGGTTGTGTATGGTTGCTAACACACATATTATCCTTGTATATGTAATGATCTGGGTATGTCTGAAGTCAGGAAGTGCAACGAAGTTATAAGTAAGTAATTAATGACATATACACTGGTTCTCTTTGGTGAAGTTGTGTATACACACTGGTTCGACTCTTCCAAGTAGCGTATGCACTCTGATGCATGATTTTTGATCATAAAGTTAGATCTGAACATTGTTGTAGAGTTATGTGTTTTGCTCTATGTTCTGGTGACTATAGTTTGTTGACAGGGTTTCAGTGGTTCAGTATTGGGTGATTTAGAGATTGATGATGCTAGTGTTGATGGATTGTGGGCTTCAATGATATTGATGGGTCCAGTATGAAAATTGGATGAAACGTGGCCTTCAGATTATGGTGTTGTGCTTCAAGACTATCCAGTCTAAAAATTTATGAAACGTGGTACCTGGAGGAAGAAAGAGAAGGTTGTAGCCTCCTGTAGATCGACACCTACATACTAGTACATCAACTAGTACAAGAGCTAAGGCAGTTGTAGCTCCCTTCCAATATTAGTTGGAAAACGAGTGAAGGTTGGAGCATTCAGTATGCCGACGCCTACGTACTAGTAAAAGGATCAGCTAGTACAAGAGCTAAGGGGGTTATAGCTCCCTTCCAAGAGAAGCTGGAGAATGAGAGGAGGTTGTAACCTTCTGTAGGTAGAAGCCTGCGTACTGGTATAAGGCTGCACCAGTACAGAAATATTGTAAAAAGAACTTTCTTATTAAAAGAATATAAAGACGAATTGTAGCAGGTGGTTTTCACCCACATTGGGTTTTCACCTTACATCATGGTGTTCATGTGTGCTTCTTGTCTATGATGATCTGTTTTATTTTACTGCACCTGTTTACTGTTCATATGCTTGATAACGTTTCGATGCACTAACTAAAGATCAACATTTAATGGATTAACTGAATCATAATTTTACTAGATATATGCTAGTTGCATTAGACACAGTTACTGTACACGCAGGTCCCCTTAACTGAAGTAGCATATATGAATCTAAGTATGCAAATGAAAAAGTGTTTGATTTGATAACACTGATTCACCCCCCCCCCTCTTAGTATTATTTCCAACATTAACAAACCAATCGCAAAATTGCAATATACACCTTGGTGGTAAATTAAAGAGAAATTACCAAGGACTTATGTATGGCAGTCAATCTTCCCAAATGTTGTGTTCAATGCATTGCGATCAATAGGGCGGTAGACTCAGCTTCCTATGGATAAAGGATATAAGCCTATTGTGGTCTCCCAATATATACTCGACGATACCGGGAGCACAAGTCCATGCTAGCACTTGTCTAATTGAGGAGGAGGAATCACCCAACCTTTGATGAAAACAATAGTTACTAGTTTTTACGATGCCAGAACAGGTCTCTAGCCTAGACCTCTAGATGTGTTGCATTAAGTTCCAAAGCATTGTTAAGTTCATTGAAATTTATTTTAGAGTTGATCTTGTTTAAATGTTTGCCTTTCAATGGTCCACCGTGTGATGTTGATTTGAAATTCCTAAAAATGCAATCTACAATGATGAACAATCGTTGTTTATTTTGAGCAATGAAAATCCTAGCTACTAGGGAAAGAAGATTACAATTTCTTTCAAACAAAGAGCAAATAGCACACTAATGCATTTTTCCTAAATCATTTTTTGCACACAAACTAAATGCAAATGAAAATGAATGTATTTGTTTTTCATTCTCCTTAATGTGAAAAATGCCAAAAACGAAAACTAAATGTAGCAAAGATCTGAATTATTTCTTTCAAAATGATATTTCAACAATTTCTTCTTCAAAATAGAAAGGAAGACCAAACGACACTTTTCAATTTTGAATAGAAAATGCTTTCGACACTTCAAATATCAATAAATCAAATCAAGTACATGAAAAAAAGTTCAATCGACTATCCAGGGAAGGAAGAATCCATGACACTTATCTTTTTTGACATAAAACGACAGTTACGATACTTTTTGTACCAAAGCGACAGATCGATTTAAGAAACTTTTCGATAAAGGATTGTAAATGATTGAAAAACACATAAAAACATTTAATCCTAATCAAAGGAGGCTGATCTAGTAATGCAAGTAGGCTTCAGTAATGAGGCACTGTTCATAAGCAGCAAGTCAACTAAGCAGAACTAAAAACAAGGACTAAAACCCCAAATTTCTAGAATGGAAATAGGTTCTGTCAGTCATCGCACTTGGGCTTCACAAAAACAGGGATTCATCGCACCTTACAAACTTAGGAGGTGCGATGCATACTAGTTGACAGTGACAGATAGTGCGATGGGCTAGGGAGCGGAACTAAAGTGGGTTTTGGCTCAAATTTGCGGCTGTTTTTAGTGAGTTAAGCTACGCTATGATGGACAATAAAGAGAAAAGTATAGAGGAATGATCTTGAGAGGTTACTGAGCTACCAAAAGGGCATCTAGAATGCTTGTAAGTCAAATGTTTAATTCATAAACTAAACCAGAGATTGACTGAAGCAACATTCATCTACTATGCAATTGTAGAGCAAGAGCAGTTTGAAGACTACCTGCCTGACTCCAAGCTCCATCTATAGTTTATAAAACAAACAATAACAACAAATAAAAATCTATTCGTTCCCCAATGGAGTCGCCATTTTGTCTCTGGGAAAACTAGTGTCTTTTCGATCAACTAGCCCTCTAGGTTTGGCAGCTACCCTAGAAACAACAGTTTAAAGCATTTAGTTATTTCTTCTATGTATAATAGATAAGAGAAAGATGAAGGAACCAACCTGGATCTTCCACTTAACTCCTTGTTTGATCTCTCTCCCCCTTGACAGAGCTTACAACTCATCTCTATACTTATCCCACTTGGAGAGTACCTGTAGAAACATAGTAATAAAGAACCGTCAAAGCATCTTGATCTATTATATCATAATCATTACATAATTAGCAATATAATGAACATACAATGGCATTCACAAATGATAACATTCACAATTGCACAGTTAATATGGAAGAAAACTCAAAGAACTTTATTAAATAGAAGGGAGAATTACAACCCAGTTGTCTGATCCAGCATCATCCTCCCAACATGAAGCCCTCTTCACCTCATGAAATAGCAAGATCACACCAACAATACAATACTCTTTCTCAAATACAAACTATCAGCACTTCCTTGCAATTCAC
Source organism: Pinus taeda (assembly GCA_000404065.3). Lineage (NCBI taxonomy): Eukaryota > Viridiplantae > Streptophyta > Pinopsida > Pinales > Pinaceae > Pinus > Pinus taeda. Next base: position 35,922 of record APFE031090412.1, on the reverse strand, counting down.
AATATTCTAGTCTCTAGATCTCTCAGATGAGGGATCCACTTATAGATGTGTGCAAGGGTGTGAGTCATCTCTGGGTTTTTGATTAGTGTCATTCAACTTGTTGCATTTGGTTCCACTTGGAGATTTCTTGGATCTCTTACTCATCCCTGGGTGAATTCAGAGAGGCAAGTGTCATAGGAGAAGTTTCTAGAATATTACATGAGCATCCACTTAGCCAACTGTCTCAGACATTTTTCCATCCTTTCTCATCACACTCTACAAAAGGCTTCATCAGTATGCATCACACCTAACTAGTGTAGAAGTCAGTATGCATCGCACCCTGACAGTGGAGCAGTCAATATGGTCCAGTTTAGGCCAATTCTAGATGGTTTTTCAGGTGGAACTTTTGGGGAATGATGTAATCAATTGACCATGATATTTTAGGGTATGAAACAACACTTTTAGGGGTTGAAGAGCCCTAGTTTATTGACATATAAGATTTTGGTTGAAGTGCCCAAATATGTCTATAACATGGCCTAAGAACTTGAGAGTGGAAACTTACATCCAACGGTGGATTCCTCCATGTTGTGGCCTACAAACTTCATACAATTAATGGGTTGGAGTGAGTAGTGTCTCACATGATTGGCAAGCTGTGGCTTGCACACTGGTTGTGGCCAGTGACTATGTGAAAGAGAATTTTTACAATAATAGAAGAAGAGTGAAGTAGAACATTCCATGATGGTTTTGTCCCTTCTGGTTTCCACCTTATATCCAATGTCTCTATGTATGCATGTTGTATTTTCTTATGTTGTTGCTCATAGTTATTTTCTTTGATGCTTATGTATTTTGATATTTTGGTTATGATTTATGTTTTTGCATAGATCTTCTCATGTATTATGTTGCTAATGGATGAATGAATTAGGGTTTGAAATAAGAAATGCAAAAAATGGTAAAATTGGTCATAAGGCATAATACTAATTTATCCCCCTCCCTCTTAGTATTGTTCAAGGTTTCCAACAAGTGGTATAAAAGTGGGATCTTGGTTGCAGCTTAATCATTGGAAAGTAGTTTTAGGGAGTATTAGTAAAAAACTATTTTTTTTTTTGGTATAAAAGTGGGGATCTTGGTTACAACTTAATTGTTGGAAAATACTTTCAGGGAGTATTAGTAAAAGAAAATTTTATTTTATTTATTTTATATTATTTATTTATTTTTAATAATGAATCCTCCTAGAGTTTCTAGCCTCACCACTACAAATTTCAAAGTATTACATCAAAATATAAAATCTCAATTATTAGCTTGTGGATCTAACATTTGGAAGTTGGTATGTGAAGGATGTGGAAAGGATCCACTAGCACCTGAAGTATTTTGCAAGATGAATAACTTATGAAAATATCCACAATATAGATATAAAGAAGATAACAGTTTTGAAATATGCTAAAGATATGTGGGATAGAATCAAGACCTTGTTTAGAGGTGATAACAACAACAATGGGGAAGTTGAGAAGAAGAGAAAGAAGAAGGAAAACAAGAAGGGTCCTTAAAATCAAGAACCTTGGCCTGAGAAGATGAACCCCCCTAGTACGAGTGATGCATTTGATGAATTAGAAAATAAAGCTTTAACAAAGGCAAGTTTTCTTCCATGTAGCAGATATGAAGGTATAGATACTAATGGGTTCACTTGGATTTATATTTTGAATGGTTTTAATTTTATTCATACTGAGTTTCCCAGTGAAGTTGAAGATAATGTTCATATTCTTAGAGATGAATATGATTCTGTCATGGTCATTACTAAAAGATTATTTGTTGAGGTTAATAAGCTAATGACTATAGGCAAAGATCAAGAAACGTTATTGCAAATTTGTGGTGAAAAAGAGAAGCAGCTCAGGGAGGAGATTGTAAGTTTGATGACCCAGTTGGTAGAATAAAAAAGAGTCGAACATGTTATGAGTAGCTAGCACAAAGAGCAAGTGAGCCAAGTTATACAACTTGAAGGTGAAGTTCTTGTAATAAGGAAGCAGCTGGAAGGAAAAGAAAAGCAATTGAAGATGGAGAAGAGCACCAAAGCCTTGGAAAATTTGCTTGAATACAAAATATCTTTATTGAATAGATGTTGTCTTGGATTTGGAAAGGGAGAGTCCAATGTGCATGTAGGCAAGAAAAATAATGAAGAACTAAAAATTCATGTAGCAAACAATAGCAACAACATGAGTGGAAATAACCAAGGAAACAAGCAACAAAAATAGAGAATAATACCTCAAGGAGAACCTACATTAAGAAGATCATTCGCTCTAAGAGAGGATTGTGGGAAAAATATAAAAGTTCATAGGAATCAAAGCCTCTTTATTCCTTTGATGGACAAGGTAGAGTGTTACAATTGTCACAAGTTTGGACATATTACAACCAACTGTAGGAGCAAAGTGTACAAATCTAGTCAACAGAGCTTCCAACATTATGTGTAGCCAAGGAGATCAACCATCAATTATAATTATGCATTTAATGGATTGTGTTTCTCATGTAACCTGTTTGGACACAAGTCAGTTGAATACAAATCTAGCCCTTTGAGGAGAGGCACATTTTATATGAGGCGTGTATCTAGCATGAGAAACAAGAGATTTGATCCTCTTACTTCTTGTCTCAGCCATGTGGAGTGTTATAGATGCCACAAATTTGGCCATATAGAGATATATTACATGATGCCTAGTCTTTCAAGGCAAAACCAAAAAAACTAGCAACATTTTCAGAGAGGACCTAGCAGAAAACCCGAGAATAAGTACAAGCAAAGAATTAGCATAAGACCATGTGGAGAGAGAAGGAGAAACAACACATGAAGTCAAGATATCTGCCCCCTTTGCAGTCCATGGTTACCTGTTGTATATTCATAGACGATTGCAAAATTTTATGAGAGGTGCATAACCTCAGGGGGAGCATATTGTAGTAGTATGGTAGCATGATGAGTTGGTTGAGTACGAGTTGTAGTATCAACATTTTGTTGTGCTCATGGGCCTCATTACATTTTCAGGTCTACAGGATCAACTTGCCTCTTAGAGGTATAATGAGCTCAGGGGGAGCTATGCATGGTATAATATTTGCATGCTTTACTTGTCATTTTATTATTACTTTCACTCATTCATTTGTTGTAGCTACATACATTTTTACATGAGTTGAAGAGTACATTTTTCAGCCATATACATATGCTCTTGGTGCTCATTACAATTGGTTGAAAAATTCATGTACAACCATGCATAGAAGGAGACAATTGATTCAAACAATCATGTAGAGCACTCTTATGTGAATTTGAGCAACCATGCATCATCCATGTATTTATCATTCAGTTATTGGTTGTGTGGACATTGTGTTAAGCATGTATTGTAGAGAAGTCATATATGGTTGAAGAGTCTTTTGGCATGCATAGTAGTGGTCATATATTATTTCCATGTATGCACTCATGTGTGCAATATCATCTTTGTAGTCACTCATGTATTGGTGCATTAGTTGATTGGTCCATATCTTAGAGAGAGTTACAAGTCTTGGTCATGAAATGGAGAGTTTTGAGCATGATGTAAAACCCATATGTTTCACATTGTACATCATCATTTCATCCATGTACTCTCATATGGAGCCCTGTAAAATGTTGTTTCATCATATTGGTGGATTGGTCCTACAGTCAAGGGAGAGAATCATGGATCATGTCATGCATGCGTTGATGTGAGTTTTGTTTGAGAAATGAGAACTATTACAATCATGTTTGGGTTGATGGATGTCATGTGTTTCAACCATGTATGGGCCTTTGGTGTCATTGTAGCCATGTACAATCACGTTGCTCTTATGGGCCATTGATTGAGTCATGTGAGTGATGTTCATGCATGAGAGAGAAGTCATGATTCAATCATTTTATGGCTATTTAGAGACATTGTAGAACCATGATAAACCATTTACATGATCGTGTATTAGGCCTCTGAAGCCCTAGAATCATTGGATATCTTTTGGTCATGTATGTGTTGAGTATTTGTCCATGAGGAGAAACCTCTTGTATGTGACAGAGAGCGAGTGGAGGTAGAGAATAGCATGTACAACAACATCAAGAGTTGTTTTGTAGCTTCATTACATGTTCAGGGGGAGTTTGTTCAGTTTAGTAGTAGAAGAATGTGCATGGTATTGAAATAGAGGCATGGTTTGTTGGAATGGTGTTGGCATGAGGAGCTAATTATTTTTCATCTGCATATTAGTTGATACTAGCATGTGTCAGCCATATTTTTTCTCCCTTTTCCCTTGATGTCGAAGGGGGAGAGTGACAACCACAAGAGGAGAATGAGATGATCAATTTTGTTGTTGTGGTTATAAGTTGAGTTCAATGCCAAAGGGGGAGCATGTTGGGCATGATGTCTCGTGGTGTTGCCATTGATGTCAACCTAGTACTAGTCATAAGACACAATACTGATTCACCAAACCCCCCCTAGTATTGTTCAAGGTTTCCAACAATATAACTATATATAATTTTTTTAAATATAATTTAAGTAACTAAAGTAATATATTTATATAATAAAAATTAATAAAATATCATATGTAATTAAAATAAATAAATGTTTTATAATTATTTAGGAAATAATTTTAGTTAAAAATTTAAAGAATGTAATTTTATAATTATTGACTATTTATAAAAGGTTATCTCTCTATTTATCTCAAAGAGTTTTTGGTTTTTTTGGTTTTTCTTAAGTAAAACTATATTGCCTTCAAAAACTGATAATTACATCAAAAATTTCAATTGATTGAATAGTCGCTTAGAAGGGAGACTAGATCATAACTAGAAAAACACCCTTTGAAGATTGGACATAGATAGTTGTAGAGAAAAAAAACTATAACAGTCCAGAAGGTTATTTTGGACCTTTCGTGGGATACAAAACTAGAGCTACTAGTATCCAAAACTACTCAAAATAGAGTCATTAGAAAAACTATCTAGATGGGTCAGAATCCAAGGTGGTTATCTACATATGCCCCTTGGAACCCTCCTTTACTATTTTTGACAAGAGAGGGTTACCCAATTACTTCTCAATTGTGTTAAGCTTGCAATCCATTCTACCCATATGGATAAAGTTGTGATAAAGGGAATACCTAATGTCCTCCCAATTCTTCGTATATCAACCAATGTAAACCCTAGAATGTATTGAATAAACCATCCTCTAGTTTGCCTAATGTCTAGGATCCAATCATCCTATCAAACTAGAACCTCTATGTCAAAGACATGGGGGCTCTAGCTTTACCTTCGGAAATTGACTCCCTAACCAGGCTTGGAGTTAGCTCTTTGTATCGCCCAACACATATCTCTACTCTTTGGTGCATATGAAATTTCCCTCGCAAGGCTCGATGCCAATAATATGTTTGAATTCTCCTTACTTGTTCCCTTCAATGTGGCATTATATCCCATGGCTTCTGCTTCTCTAACAAATGTTCCACATAGTGATATTCTTTTTACCAAAAGGGGCTACAGATCCCTTGCCACCACACCGAGTGTCCCACCTGAGGACCTAAGTATAAACAACAAACATCCCACTCAATAGACCCCCATACCCCACATGCAATGGGATCAATATAGAAAATCCCAAGGAAATTATGCCATGCCACATACTGTCACCTCAACTTAACAATGTCTTCCAACATGACCACCTTGCCTCCTTGTGATTGTTAGGATGAAGCATTAACCCAAGAGTCCTTCCTTTGCACTTCCTTTAAGATAGATACCCAAACCCAAATCAAAAGTTCCCTTGGAAAATATAGTATGGACAACAATTTGTTGCTTCTCCCTTGACTTTCTCAAGTTCACACCTTCCAACACTCCTCTTCCAAGAGTATTCAAGTGCTGAAGGAGATTGACTCCCCCAACATCGAACCAAACATGATTGAAAAGAAATTTGAGTTGTACTAGGGGTGAGAATACCCAAAACCAATAGCCCTCCCACTTGGTCCTCCAATCACTTCCACAAATAAGATTAATAATAGAATTAACTGAGACTAACCTACTGTCGACCCAAGGTTTCACATCTTCCCCAATATGCAACAACATAGAAAAGAAAAAGGGGAAGAAAATTTAATCTAACTATTGGGAACGGGTCCCCTGGGGGTCAATTTTGGGGTTCAAAACCCAAGTTTTGTAGCACAAGGCCTGAAGTTTGCATAAAGAAATATAAAGTCTCTGCATTTTGTGGTCATGGAGTGTGAAGATATCAAGAGTCAAAAATGGTTTTCTGCCTTTAGTCTAGATAGGTTGTGTTAGTTTTAGAGACTTGCCCTTGGTCTGCGAACCATGAGATTGTATAAAAAGGAGGTCTTAGAGGAGTCTAACGGGAAGAAGTCAGTTAAGTAAAAGTGTTTGATGAGTCTGTAAAAATATAAGAGCGAGAGTCGTAGTGTAGGAAGAGGCTCTACAGCTAAGTGCACAAAGACCTAAGGTAGAAGTTCGCAGCTGAGTGCGCAGACCCTTGTAGCTGTGTGTGTAGGGTAGACAGAGTCTATATTGGAAATTAGAATCATCAATAAAGAGAAGTATTCTGAAATTACTGTGTATTTTTCCTCTCTAGGTCACAGATGATTATGTTATTTTAAGTTCTAGGTTTATGTTATAATGTTAATTTTATGCGCGAATGTATATGTTTCTAACTGTTATATGAACGCCATTAAGGATATATGTTTACGCGAAGATAACCTTAATTTCCTGATAAAACTTGCGAACACTTAAGATAATTTGGGAAGTTATACAATAAAGCAGTAACCAGGGTGCATAAGTACCTGAGCTACTAGTTCGGATTGCACGAAGGACAATCATATACCTTCGCGAAGGTTCTAAGAGATAAAAGAGAAAACACATCGATAAGACCTAAAGGCTTATCGATCTGTGTGAAGGAAGGGTTTAAGGTATAAAGTCGACATCACGACCATCACGGTGTGGAAACTTGGTTCCTGCATCCCCCCATACTGCTTTGGGTGAGACGTCAGTCAGCGCTCTATGGGCTGATGCCGAAAGGGCCAGAAGTGTGGGGATTTGCTTGGCTAACTAACGTTGAACTTGGGTCAAGGCCCATCAAGCCAACAAATAGTTCTGTTGCTCGGACCAAGATCTGCATAACGAGATGTGTGATGCCACATCATTGGCATCCAACTAAGAAGGAGATTGAAGACTGAGTGGATAGGAAGATCCATGAATTCGTAGCATAAGAAAACATGAATCCACGATTGAAAAAGGAATAGTGGTTGGATATATATCTATAAACAGAAATCCATGAAATCTTCTTTTGTTCTTTCTTGGTTGAATTATATGAATGGATCGCAAAGTTGGTAGAAAGTCAAGGAAGTTGGAGACTTAACAATCCGATTGCCTGGACCATGGAGTTAGTGCAGAGATTAGAAGCCTCTGAAGATAAGATCACACGTGTTGTCGATCACTGGCTCAACCATATCATAGGAGGGTTTGTGACAGAATTCGCGGTTGATACTTCGGTCAACTACAACAAAGGAGAGCGTCGTTTCTTCAAAGGAACGCGAGGTAAGTATTTGAAACCACTAATACTTGGATTAAGATGATCTTGTATGAAAAGCGGGTCATGCAGTTGCCTTGATGTTTGGAGCTACACGAAGTGGAAGGTCTTTCAGGGATAAAGGAAGAGAAGGTCCTGAGTATAGCCTGCTGATTGATCCTCCTTTAACTGGCAATGAAGGAGCAGTGCTCTCCTCCATTGAGCGTTATCCAGGTTATAAGACAAGAGTTCCCATGAATACCTACACCGCCTCCACCCTCATCCCATCCATCCATACTACCTCCATCCGCACCTCCACCACTCACCCCATCGCCCACAACACCCCCACCTCAACCACTCTTCAATATGACGAAATTTGTATATCTACCTGTATTCAAGGGCATAGGAAATGAAGATCTGAACCAATTTTGGTTTGTCACAAAGGCTGTATGGGAATCTTAGGGTATCATGGATGATCAAATGAAGGAAGCAATGCTAGTTAGTGCTTTGCAGGACCATGCACTAACATGGTACATTAAGTACAATTCTGATAACCCAACGTCCCTACTAGCAGATATCCAGACTGTTTTGAATACAGAATTCAATAGACCTAAGTCTCAAGTGCAATAAATTGTGGGATTCAAGGAGATCATGATGAAGCTTGGGGAGATGACCTAAGATTTTAATCAAAGATTGAAGTGTATGATCCATGAAGTGAACATGAACCTAACTGATGGGCAACACCATGAATGGTTTGTGGCCTCGCTCCTGCTCCACCTAAAGGCTGCGCTATCACAACAGAAGATTGGGACCTAGGCAGAAGCTCTAGAGGTCGAGGGTAGCTTCTTTGTTACAATTATGGAGGACTAGGAAACTACGCGAGAGATTGTCTGAATACGACGTGACTATCATGCTACTACTGTACTTAGTTTGACGATGTGATTGAGGATTACCCTATATTGTTGGCTAGGATTTGTGAAAAGGGGTGCAACCTCTATAGCTGATGCAGAACCTCTAGATGATGAGGGTTGAGCCTTGCAAGGAAGACTCTAAGGTAAACATTATGTTGCAGAGTGGAACGATGACTGGCAAGGAGAAAGGGAAGCAGCCTACACAAGGTGAGTGGGTCCGCAAAGCACCAGAGAAGGAGACTAGGTGTGATCTGAAGCACGCAAAAGAAACATATATGGAAGTAAAGAAGAGCTTTGCTGAGGCCGCTACCTCAAGAAGTCAGGAGAAACCAGTTGAAGAAATGGACCCATCCATGATTACCATGTTCTTAGAGACCTGCATGAAACTACTCCATGATAGTAAGGCTGTGAAGGGATTGTAGGAACTAATCAATCAGTGTGCTGGCAAGGACAACGCTACTAGCGAACCACGCATATTTATAAAGCATGGTAAGAATAAGGCAAGGACGAGATGTGAGATGAAACTCTCCACGTAGATAGGGGACTACGAAATGGACCAAGTTATCTTGGATTTGGGGTCTAACACGAGTGTTTTTCCAAAACAAACATGGGAAAGAATGGGGAGACCTGTGCACCAGTGGTCTCCGATCTAGTTAAAGATGGCGAATCAAAGGGAAATCATCCAAATGGGGAGGCTACAGGGGTAATAGTTGACATTGAAGGCACAAGCGCACTAACGGATTTTGAAGTAATAGAGATTATGGATGATAGAAATCCCTATGCTATGCTCCTTGGGATCAATTGGGCCACTGACATGAATGGGGTAATCAACTTGAAGAAGCGAAAGATGATATTTGGAAATAAATTGCTCCATGTAGTGGTGCCACTGGATCATGCAGAAGGACCATGCTATACTGAATCGGTCCACAATTATGAATGTGATGACAATCTAGACTAGATTTACAAGATAACAACGCGAGAGCAGGATTGGGTAAATCCGATAGCAGACAGACGTATTGCATGGGACCGCGAGAGATCCTACACATCAAATTCAAATCAAGAACTAGAGCACTAGCAGAACCAGTTGCATGAAGTATCTGCGCTGCACTATAATATGATGACCAAGTCATCGTGTTGCGTGTCATAAGAAGTAAGGAATCTACCTTCTTATGATGGGTTGACTGATGTGGATATATTTTTGGATGCATTTGAAAGAGAAGTGTTAGAGAAGCATCACTTCCAAAATTTGGATTGGGCGATGACCGTTATGCCCGAAAGATGGTGGGATACGCATAAGGATAATTTTGGTGATTGGCGTGAATATAGGAGGATGATGAGAATACATTTTGGACAGCCGAAAGTATGAATGATAGAAAAGTATGATGGGAGGGATGATCCGCGTGATCTCCTGGCCAAATGGACTAAGGCTTATGGAATGGAGTCCCAGCCTAAATGGGTGCATTTGTTTTTTCATGCCTTGGATGTCATACCAATGAATTGGTACTTGGAAACAGAGCTTCGCCATGGCACAGAAGAATGGGACATCCTGCGCCAGGGGTTTATAATGACGTTCGACTTTCAGGATGGATTTGACTGTATTGACATGGCACTACAAGAGGTTAAAGTAGTAATCTTTAGGATACCGCAGGACCCTTTGGACCATATTCAACCTGATTGGACTACCCAACTAAGTGATGTGTTGGAATGCTATAATGTGACCATTGAAGAAGAAGACGAAGACCCGAGAAAGGTTAATATCCTGGAGATTGAAGGTCACTGTGGAGTTGAAGGACCACAACTAGAGAACCCATACATAACTGAGCCACTCAAGACCATGCATGTCAACATTGGCATAGAGGCAGAACCGAAGTTTTCAAAGATTGGGGACTATTGGGATGACGTGACAGTGGATAAGGACACAGAATTGCTCCGTGAATATTAGGACTTATTTTCCGTGAAGTTTTCTAATCTGAAAAGGATAATAGGAGACCTAGGTGTCATGAAGATCACCCTAAAGCCTGATGCGAAACCTGTGAAGCAAAGACCGTATCGCCTCAACCCGAAGTATAAGGAAAGGGTCCGTGTTGAGTTAGATAAGATGCTCATGGCGGGTATTACCTAACCAGTGAAAGAATCTAATTGGGTAAGCCCAATAGTGTTTCAAGAATAGAAACATAAGGAAGAAACAAGGATATGCGTAGATCTAAGGAAATTGAATGATGCTTGTGTGCATGATCCTTTCCCAATCCCATTCATCATCGAGGTCCTAGATAATGTAGGTGGCCAAGAAGCCTACTCTTTCACTGATGGGTTCTCTAGGTACCATCATATCAAAATCACGCCTGAGGATAGAAGCAAGGCAACCTTCTCAACTGAGTGGGGATGTTTTCAGTACACTATAATGCCTTTTGGGTTGAATAATGCACCAACAATCTTTTCGCGCATAGTCATTGCAGCATTCAAATACATCATTCATAAATTTCTGGAGTTATACTTTGACGATTGGACAATGTTTGGATTGGTCAAGTGCCATGTGGGAAGTCTGCGCTTGATGCTAGATACATGTAGCAGATACCAAATCGTGCTCAATCTAAAGAAGTGTCTATTTTGTGTCCTTTTTGGGATCTTTTTGGGTCATGTGGTATGCAGACAAAGATTGGTGGTAGACCCCATGAAGATCACAGTGATTATCAACTTGGAGGCACCAAGGAGTGTGAAACAACTATGCACAATTCTAGGGCATACTGGATACTATAGGAAGTTCATCAAGAGCTATGCCTAGATCACCGCACCTATGGAGAAATTATTGAAAAATGATGCTACATTTTGTTCGAATGATGAATGTCAGAAGAGCTTGCATGTGCTAAAAGAGAAAATGGTCACCGCACCGATCCTAGTCTTCCCGGACTAGAAGAAGGAATTTCATGTGCACATGAATGCATCATGTATTGCGCTAGGGGCCGTACTGCCATAAGCTAGTGAGGGAGAACTGGATCATCCTATATCATTTGCAAGTAGGAAGCTGTTTAAAGTGGAGAAAAATTATTCCACGACAGAGTGTGAAGGATTAGCTATGGTGTACACACTCTAGAATTTCAAGCACTATTTGTTGGGCAAACACTTTAAGATGTATACAGATCATTCTGCACTGAAGTACCTGGTCAAAAAGCCTGTGTTGGGGGGGGGGGGGAGGGAATATGTAGGTGGCTTCTGTTGTTCTAGGAGTACAACTTTGAAGTTATTGTGAAACCAGGACAACTGAATGTGTGGCCTAATCATCTGTTGCGCATTGAAAATGGAGAGGAACCTACTAATTTGGAGGAAGGACTGCTTGACGCACAACTCTTTGCGGTGCACGTTGTGAATAGTCACTTTGAAGATATTATCCACTTCCTAACAATAGGATCGGCTCTAGAAGGTTATACAAACCAACAGAAGAAGGAACTGGTAGTGTGCACGACAAACTTTTCTATCATTGCAGGGCACTTGTACAAAATGGGGTTAGACGAAATGTTCTGACGTTATGTGCCTGACTTTGAATGAAGCAACATCCTTGTTGAGGCTCATGGAGGAGTTGTAGGAGGACATTTGCAGAGAAAGCTACAACGCAAAAAATTCTACGCACCCGTGTATAAGGATTCAAAAGCATATTGTAGGGCATGTGATGCATATCAAAAGACTAGTATGTTGTAGCAAAGGGATGAGCTTCCTCTAATGCTACAGGTGACATTACAACCATTCGAAAAATGGGCAAGCAACTTTGTAGGACCAATTCAACCTCAAGGAAAGAAGACAGGTGCACGGTACATCATCACCGCAACTGAGTACTTGACTAGGTGGGCAGTGACGCATCTTGTGAAGAACTGTATAGGCACAACAACAACAAAGTTTATTTTTGAATATGGGTTGGCAAGATTTGGCTATCCAAAGATCTTGATGAGTGATTGTGGTACACACTTTCTTAATGAAACAATCAACACATTATCATGAGAAAAGAATGCCTTATCATCTACAGGCTAATGGAATGGTGGTAGCATTCAACAAGATACAAGAGAGCGTGTTGACGAAGGTTTGTAATGCTCAGAGAAATGACTAGGATGTGCATGTACCCACGGTGTTATGGGCCTACAGAACGACTTGCAAGAAGCTAACTCCAAAAAAGCCTTTTAGACTTGTGTATTGTGTAGAAGCTGTGATGCCAATGGAATACATTGTACCTAGTCTACACATAGTGGCACTCATAGGAATAGCATATCGCGGAGCCTCGGAAGAGACGTTGGCACAACTAACAAAGCTTGAGGATGACTAATTTCTAGTTGGATTTCATCAACAAGTTTAGAGGAGCACAAAAAGGCATGGCATGATCGGCGCATCAAACTGCACACTTCAAGGTAAATGATCTGGTCTTGTTATATGACAAAAAATTTGATAAATTTCTAGGGAAATTTAGGATGCACTAGCTAGGGCCATATGTCATTAAGGAGATTACCGATGGTGGAGCAGTTTAGCTGGTCAAATTGAATGGAGAACCCTTCCCAAGGAAAGTGAATGGTAGCTTATTGAAGCCATACACCGGTGATCAAGCTAGGTGACTATATGAGGGAAGCACAATCTTAGTGCTCTAAGCAGTTGAAAGAAAGCATGGGACTATAAACTACACTGCTTGGGTAGGAGAGCTGCATGATTAAGGAACTGCATGGAAGAGATGTCACAGAGCCCACAAAAGTGTGCAGGCAGCTGTGCTACCAAAGGAAAAAATGTATAGGATAGCCAGAAAGTGACTATTAAAGTCATTGTTCATGATTTTCCAATGATAAAATGGCCAAATTGAGCGGGAGTGCAGCATTTAAGTCGGAATTTATGGACCAGATCTTTGAAAATCTATCACTAATCTCGCATTAATGAACCAATTTTGGGAGGGACAGTTGGATTTGAATTCGAAATGCCTATTAATTACAAAGGTTTACCTAGTGGAAAACACTTGGCATTCTGAGAATTCAGGTGTTGAGCTCTCAGGTGCACATGAACCATGAAAACTTTGAAGTTTTGATAGCAAGTTTTGTATTTGAGATGCTTCCAAAGGAGACAGAAGAGTTGTTTCATAGCATCATGTTGACACTCGTAGAAGCTATGAGCATTGAAGCAGTGATAGATGAGGGATTTGTTCCAGAGGTAGCTATAGCAACAGAGGGAGCTGCCCCAAAAGTTGCGCTACGGAAGTACTGATAGAAGTGCCTAAATCCCCCAGGACACCTAGGCCAAGGCCTATGCCGACCCAGGAGGATCGAAAACTAAATAAGGACAAACAAAAAATGTAGCCACTGGTGCATGCATCACATAGGAAGCACCCACAACCGGGAAAACCAACCACACAAGAAAAGGCCAATATGATTGACTTAGAGCCAGAAGAAGAGGCCAAAGAAATCCCCATGGATGATGAGGATATTGCAGTGGAAATGGAGGATGTTGAAATTGAGGAGTCAGACCCCATCACTAAGTTTCCTGAATACATTCCTCCACACAGCGAAGATGAAGGTGCCCAAATATATTGATGAGAGTAAGGTCACCCTGCACACACCCCTCCTGCCGGACCAAATTGTCTTTGAGGGACCACGCTTGGGGCGTGTCCCGCTTTTCAAGTTGGAGGACTAGAACTTAGCTGGAACAAAGCGCTTCCCTCATTTAGAGACATAACAACTTATGCACCATGTCTTCCACAAAAATACTGGAGTGATCACTTTGGAGCTGAGGAAGTGGCTGAAAAGCATGGACAAGGCACACCTACTAAACAAGTTATGGGTGTCACATTACAATCATGCACCGATCATGATGGTAGTGATCAAGCATCTGATGTGCTTGGTGCACGATGGGTGTATGTGGTTGGAGGAGCTGATACCCATCAATGACATGATGATCCATAGGATCACACAGTCGTCATACATAGGAGAAAAACGGGCCATGGTGTTTAGTGGAAAGGCCTGCGAGCATGCGCTTGCTGAGGCGATGAAGGAAAAACTCAAGCTCGTAAAGCGGCTGCGCCGCTATGCCATTTCAAGTATCTCTGATCTCACGATCAAAGTGGAGATGCAAATCTTGGTAGGGAAGGTCACACGGAAGTGTTGCGCAAATGAAGTGCTGGCACCAATGATAGCTTTGGTGGCCCAGTGTGTGGAGGGAGTTCAATTTAACTTGGCACGCTACCTCTACGGTGAGTTCCTCGCAAACTCTCGTGAGGCACAAGATCATAGTAAGACTTTCCACTATGCATGGCTATTGCTATACATAGTGCTAGTTGCATGGGAGCTACCTGAAGATAGCTAGTTTCCTCTGGAGACGCTAGACCTACCAGAGGTAGTGAAGTTCACTTTGCTATGGGCGATGAAGGATCCTCAGCGAATAAAGAACCACAATATCTTCTGGATCTTAATGGAGATGAGCATCCATATGGCCATCAACAGCAAGTCGTGGCTAACACCACAAATTTTGAGAAGTTGCATGAGTACGTGGAATTCAAGGCTGACTTCCACCATGTCTCAATACGGGCGTGGAAGGACCCTAAGTAGAAGTGGCATGACCTACCATACCTGGCCATAGTTGATGCAATTGTAGTAGTCCTCGTGTTAGGTACCTATAATACTAGTGACTACCCCATTACTATTGTAGTTGTATCCCTTATTAATATTTTTGTGCCCCTATTGTCCCCATATTGTTATTAATGTGCCCCATAGAATCCTTCTATTTTTATTTTTGTGGCTTTGTATTAATATTGTTAGGTCCGCTGGGTTATATTGTGACTCCTTAGACTCTTATATATAGAAAGGAGGTTTTGTCATTTGTATCATCCAAGAATTGTTCATTTATGTAATGTAAAGGAGGTTGCCCCATCGAAGAGGCTGAAATATAAGGTGTTCAACTATCTTTTCTATCTTTTTGTGAGCTGGTTTCATAACATTTGGTATCAGAGCTTTGGATTCTAGGGTTTCGCCGCTCCAAACAAGTCATCATGGCATTTTTGCTATAACTTTTTTTCTGCGCCATTTCATTAGTGAAAAGAAAAACCCATTTGAGAAGAAATCGCACTGAACCTTGGATATGAATTTCAGAGATTTTTTGCGCTATATTTGTGGAGATATGATCTGAGGAAGTTGGTTTTTTTGCGGACTCCTGAATTACATTCCAAACATGTGACCTAGGGAAAATCATCCTAACTTTCTCTCTGAGCATCGGATTGAAATTTCGTAAGAAGGTACAGAAAGAGGACAGACTGTAGCTTCTTGTATATATTGTTTAGAGCCAAAGGTCGAAACAGGGACACGTGGCATGTCGTACAAGTTCGCTATACCGAATTAGTCTATAATCAGGTCACTTTGGGATATTTAGCATAACTCTTCATTGGAGAATCCAATTGGGGTCAGATTGGTGGCATTGGAAAGAGGACATAGAGGGCTACCATCGGTCACAATTTCAGAACTGGATGATCCGAAATTATAGAGATACATCAGAGGAAATATCGATCTCCTACAAAGTGAAAAAAGGTGTGTGTATTTTTTAAATTTCTTCTTAAGCTTGGTTTGAAAAATTATTTTGAAGGAATTCAAAGGGCATAGTAGAGCATTATTATCGGTAGCTGATTCCCCGAGCAAAGAAAATGCAAACACCTAGTAAGCAATCTGAAAGCTCTTGCATGACTCATGAAGGAGAGGAAGAAATGCTACATGATATATCAAAATTACAAGACCAAGTGCAACAAATTTCACTCTCACAAAAGCTAACAGAAGCTAAGATAAATGGCGTGGAATCTAAGATAAAGGGTGTGGAAGCCAAGATTGACGATTTGAAGATATATTTGAAGGCAGATTTGACAAATTTTCTACAAGAAACACTTACTAATGGTGAAAGGGGAGTAAAGGAAACTCATGATGAGAACAAAAGGAATGTTAATCATGATTTCATAGACTCTAATGTTGGATTGAAGACGCACCATATTCCAAGAATCGATATGAGGCAGTTTGATGGCAAGGATCCGGAAAATTGGTGTTATATGGGAATAGTGTCCACATGGATGCTGCTATTGTCACTAAGATGTGTGGCTATCTTAGAAACAAACAATCAAAGTCTACTGTTGATTCCTTTTATGAAAATAGATGAGAGGAGAACCAAGAGGGCCAACCTGAATCTTCCGCTCGATTCCCTCTCCTTCTTGATAGAGTTTTGTTGCTTTCTCTTTGTCTACTTAGCTTCAAAAAGACCTGTAGAATCACAACAACATACTACTATGCAAGAAACAAGGATCTAAATTCACAAATAATGTAGGATCAGATGTACATTAACCATATACAAGCATATATAAACAAGTACACCAGGATATGGAAGGAAACGAGAATAGCTTTATTCAGATAAAAGTAACAAGAGGATTAAAACCATGAGCAGCTCTGACCCAGGATCATCCTCCAGCTAAGAAGCCCTTATTTCACCTCAAGCAAAGCAAAATCACCCAACACTATGAATGTACACAAGAATACTGATAACACTTCTCTATAGATTACAAAATTCCAGCCTCTCACCTCTGGATCTCTAGGATGAGAGATCCATATATAGATTTTTGCAAAGGTGTGGGTCAGCTCTGGGTTTTTGATTAGTGTCCTCTCTCTGATAGTTCTTGGTTCCACTTGGAGATTTCATTGATCTCTTACTCATCCTTGAGCGAATTCTGAGAGGCAAGTGTCATATGAGAAGTTTCTAGAAGATTCACTAATCATCCACTTAGCAAACTGTCTCCGCCACTTGTCTATTCTCATCCATCGCACCATGTAGAAGGACTTTTCAGTATGCATTGCACCTCCCATGTGTATTAGGTGCTATGCATCGCACTCTCTGCACTGGGAATTCAGTATGGTACAATTTTGACCATTTCTGACCAGTTGTTAGTGGAGAACTTCTGGGAGATGATGTAATCAGTTGACCTTGTTCTTTTAGGTAGTGAAGCAACACTTTTAGGGACTTAAGAGCCCTCAGTTTATGGACATTTTTTATTGGGGTTGAAGTGCCCAGAAATGTCTATAATAGTTTCCCCCTAAAGCATGAGGTCGTTAATATTTTTTGATGTCGGGTGAAATGCTTTACTATGAGGATCTGAAATTTTTTTGAGCTGGGAGGTGACTTGTAATAAGATACAATACAATACATTATTTGACAACATTTTTCATGATCTAGCTGAGGTGGGCATTCCCATGCTCAGCTTTATAAATTCATTTTTCATGTACATAGGAGAGACGATCGTCTCTGTGACAGACTGATGATATGGACACATCATCCTTTGATTTGGATAATCATCTATTTGGCAATGATGTACACTAGATGTTTTTATATTCCTGAATATATCACAGGCTGAATGGATGAAACTAGATCCGGGGTCTCCAAACTCGGTCAATCTTCACTTGGAGTACAAGTCGATCCATGTGAAAAATGTTTTGGAGTCGAACATGGAAAGACATCACCTGATTACCAGCCAATGATGTAAGTTGTTAATAGGCGCGAGAGGAATCACCAATAATGACAATGACCCTCAAGGTACTACAGTACAATTTACGTGGTGTGAAAATTGACTTGGTGTTGAACACCATGCAAAATCTCTCGGTCGAAGGCCATTGATGTAAACCTCTCGCTGAAAGTGAGGAACTTGCCATTAAGGCATGCAAGCTTCAAAGTACTGAAAGGGTTGTTCCTAAGTCAACTTCTTGGATAATGAGCTGATGTCGACAAGAAGTGACCCATCGCAGGAGGGTCTTAATGAATCCCACATCAACGACACGGAACGAAGCAAATGATTTTAGAGGTGAAAACAAACTGACGATATGGGGTTCAGGGTGGCGGTCATGAAGGAATGAAGCATGAATGTATTGCAATGGGTGAGACACAGGTGAATTGTCTGAATGACTTCCCTTGAACATACCGGTGACATTGACGATGGATTGGTAGCGTTAACCCCAGAGATGGATGGCATGACGGACCAATGGTGAAGACCAGTGAATGGAACAACCCAACCCGACATGGATGTAGAAGGAAAGTGTCATGTTTAAGAGCGACTTGCTACCAATAAAGTTTCTTCTTATTTTCTTCCCAATTTTGCCCAGTCATTGCTGACCAGTACCTCTTTATTTTTGTCAAGCTTGAGGAGGATAACATATGCTTGTTCTATAATCTGCCCTTCAGGTGAACCTGTCGCTATATTTTAGCGAGCCTAGCGACAGTGAAACTCGTTCTCGTCCTGTTGGATGAGTTTGTCGCTATTTAGTTTTAACGAGTTTAACGACAAAGATAACTCGGTCTCTTTCAATTTTAGAGAGTTTGAAAGAAACAGAAAGAAGACTCCGAAGATTCTTTTTCGTTGTATAATCCCTTCAGTCCAAAAAAGTGTAAAATGATACAAAAGGGATGAATTTTCGATAGTTTAAATGAGCCAAACAAAAGAAGCGCTCGATTTTTTTGTGTAATAATCCCTCAGGTCCGAAAAGATTAAAATCTAGAGGAGGGATAGCACTTTTGATACCTTTTAATGAGCCGGAGAGGCCAATCGCTCGGCAATATTTTCATATTTTACGAGTCAAGTGAAAAGAGCTTAAAGAAGACTCGTTTTCGAGGAACAAGTGATAGTTTCGGGTAGCAACTGATTCGAGGTAAGATTTGGAATTTTCCAATCATGGCAGTGTTACAAGGATGGCTAGCAGAATCACTCTTCGTAGATGTTCCTCGAAGGGGTAAACAATCATATGGGGGGTGAATGATCGACTAAAAACAGAGTGGAGGTGATGGCGAGAACACAACCAAGGCTCAAAAGTTGGCGAAAAGGCATTCACAATGGTTATTTACCTGTTCATTTTCTAATGAGCTTAAACACGAGGAGAAACATTTTCTCATGACTTATGTTTATTTTTTAACGAGCTTGAACTATGCGCTAAAACTACTCGTGATAAGTTTGCATGCCCCAGCATAATAATTCAAATTGAGGTGCATGCCCCCCAAGCTTCATTTCATTCAACTCGGTGGTTGGAATAATAGTTTACCTTCGAGATATTTGAAAGATCGTAATCAAAGACTCGATTTGGAAAGGTAGTCATTTCATTTTTTAATGAGGTTGACACAGTAAAAGAGCTATCCTCATAATCCACCATATTTACAGTATTTGAAGGATGATTAGGGTCACTGTAATAATCTTCTTGGTAATTCGGAAGATGGGAATGATGGTGGTGATCTTCCCTTGGTGCCTCTTCTATCATCATTAGTTGAATAATTCCTTCATCTGTAGAATCTACATGCAACCAAGGATCTGAAGAGATGCCATATTCCTTAGACCTATCTATCCAAACACTTGTTGAGCGTTGGTTTGCCCCCCAGGCCAAGAAAATTGACTGCTACAATATTTCTATTAGGGCGACGATCCATGCTGATAAAATGTTCAGGAATCTTCTAAATCTTATGGAAGATATCATATTGCAGGTTTCCACTGTGGCCACTTCCGCCATATTGTTTGGAGGCGGTAGGGCAAAGTTACCCATCAAGGTAGGTTCTTTTAGGAGGCCTACTCCGACATTTTGAAGCGATTGAGAGCTTCTGTGGATCATTGGAATGCTTTCCCTAACTTGTGAACTATTGGGGAGGAAGGTTTGTTGGTCGACGATTATGATTCCTCTTTGGAAGGGAAATGCAATATTCCTGAAATAGGTCGACACAACAACGGCCATGGCATATATACAGGGCCTTCCCAGTAGGATGTTGTAATCAAGGTTTCCGTCAATGACTTCAACATCAATCTCTACTGTTTTGTCCCCCAGTTCGACTTGCAAGTTACTTAATATTCCATACAGCATGTATGTGCGTCCATCAAATGCTTTCAATGTCGTTGATGATCGTGACAAGGATGGAGACCCTAGAGTTTTCCAGCAACTCATCGAAATGATACATGTGGATGCCTGCTCATCAATAATTGTTCTATGAACAATTTTATTGAGGGCTTTCACTTGAATGAAGAAAGCTAGTTGAGCTGGTAACTGAGGGTCGTACCCTTTATGATTAAAAGATACAAGATTGGAATCTATTGGGTCAATCCCACCTATTGCTGACAATAAAACTTTCTTTTGGGAGGGGCAATTTTGCAGTACTTCAATAGTCGACATCGCAGATGGCGATTGGGCTAAATACTCCACTATATTATAGTGTTGTGTTGCTCGGACACGAGGATTAAATGTCAATTTGTGTACTACTCCATTTGGTGGTTTTATTGTTAATTCAGGAATGATGGGTGGCACAACTTATGTTGAAATCGTTGTTGAACTACTAGGTTGGTCATTGTCCTTGTTATTCAACATATGTGGATTCCCGTAATTTTTATTCCTTGTTGTTATAAGAGTGTCATTCAGTTGCTTTGAGACTGACAACATTAGCACTTGGGACGGGGAAACATTTTCGCTAGAAACCATATTTGTTCCTGGGTTTGGAAATGGATCCGTCAATACAGCCGAGGTTTTTGAACTTTTGAAGAATTTTATATTTTCTTCTTTATATGGACATTCTTGGGTCCAATGATCCTCGTCACATATACTGCATGGACTTTTGGGTTTCACATTCCTAGAAGGGTTTGCAGAAGGTTTCCTAGGAGATGATTCTCCATGGCTTTTCTTCTTCCCTTGCTTTTTCTTCTTGCCTCCTGGTTGCTTGGTTTCTTTGCCTTTGTCTGTTGACACAACATTTACTTCCGAGGCTAGAAGCTCCTCATTTGCATCTTGACTTGAAACCGTGCGGGCCTTTTTGGATGTGGCCTTTGCGGTTTTAGTGCTTGTTGTGCCTATCACACCATCGCTGGCATGAGAGTCTTTGTTCGATTTAAGAGGCAGAGGGATGGAGAATTTTGGTCTAGGAACGTCAGGGATTTTATCGTAGAGCGTGACAGACTGAGTATAGATCAAGTCTAGATATTATGCACAAAAAATAACTTGCTCTTCAGTGACGACTCCGCCCTTTGCCACATCTTCTGTAATAGTGGGTAACAGTGACTTAATAAACCATTCAGCGAATAGCTGATCAGGAACATATGTTTTTACCATTCTACAACGACGCTGCCACTCATGAAT
This sequence comes from Pinus taeda, assembly GCA_000404065.3. Classification (NCBI taxonomy): domain Eukaryota; kingdom Viridiplantae; phylum Streptophyta; class Pinopsida; order Pinales; family Pinaceae; genus Pinus; species Pinus taeda. The sequence continues at coordinate 14,397 of APFE031090412.1, read as the reverse complement.
ATGATCGGATATGTGAGTGGCTGTCGTTTGTTTGAAATTGGTAAGCAACTCAGTTCCTGTTTTGTACCTGATAAGTAACTGAAAATGGGTTAAAAAGGTTGTGGCTAGGGTACTGAAGTTATCAAATGAAGCTATAGGCAGTTCGATATACCATTTTGCTACCGGACCAGTTAACATGCGTTGAAAGAGGCGAAGCCAAATCAAATCATCATTGAGAGTGTTTGATGAACACCATAGATGAAAGGTGATCACATGATTCGATGGGTCTTCACCCGGATTTCCATTAAATTTAGGAATATCCAACGAAAGTTTATGCGGCATCACCGGCCACCAAGGGGCATAGGTAATTGGACTGTTCGTTAGTCGACTTAGATCTGGTAACTCTAGAGTTGCCACGAAGGGAAACTGTTGATTTAGGCTTGGTTGAGCATACCCAGGATAAGACGGAATTGTTTGAGCAGTCGGTCTTTGCACACCAGCATAATGCATTTGATGTTGGTAACTTTGGTAAGGTTGATGGGCATAACCATTATGATATGGTTGATACTACTGCCCATTACTCGAAAATACTTGTTGCTCATATCCTTGGTAAGCTTGCTGGAATTACAGTTGTTGGTATTGCACCAGCCATGGTTGTGAAGCCATGGACTGTTGTCCAGCACTGACTGTTTGACCAAGATTGGGGTTGGGGTTCCCCATTCGAACCTGTGCCATCCCACTAGTGGGTGATTATGGTTGTGTCAGAGGTACAAGAGATTGTTGTATCGCCACCTGCGAAACTTGAGGTTGGCATACAATTGGTGACGCTTGTACTTGCAATACAGCCACAATACCCAACGTAGTGGGAATGTTTGTCATAGGTGAACTTTGTTGTATTGAGCATACAACTCTTGGTTGTTGAGACAGGACTGGTACCCAACCGCTAGTTGTGATTCTAGCATAACCCAAATTTTGTTGCAAACTCACACATGGTTGTCCTTCTGGGGAAGAAAATGAAAGGGTATATGGCCCTTCATACGGCGGTAATCTAGTGCTCAAAGGAATAATTTGCCTTTGGGGACCAGTTCGCCCAAATTGACTTTGTTATGGATCAATTTGTTGATACTCAACGTAAGAGATTCCACATATAATTCCGGATAAACAAACGGGAACAGTCCATACTGTCGAAATAGTCCCAGGATGGAATCCATCCAGTGATTCAAAACTAGTTGGGACATATGGCATGCTGGCAAACATTGTCGGAATAGCAAAAGCGGCTTCCGCTATTGCTGTGTCAAGTGACACAGTCCTTGATGTTGATAGTTGTTCAGACATGTTAAGTCTATCCAAAAGATTCCTTAGTGATTCTTCAGGAACTTTTGAGGGTGGGTGAATATTTTCTGAGGAAGAAGGATATAGGGCGATCCCAGCTCCAAGTTGCATTGGAGTGCTAGATGGAGGATCTTCCACAATCTCTTCTATGGCAATCAATCCATGGGGAAGAGGTAGACTGTGAGGTCTGTAAAATATTTCTGGTGCCGAAGAAGATGTAAGTCCTACAGCAGCAGACGGTTGGGGAGTAACACCTTCTGGATCGCTTGTAGACGGAACCAGTTCAGGAATAGAAGTGTTAACCATCGCACTAGGATCAGTTGTAATGTCCTGTTGCTGTTGCGGAATTTCTTCCGTAGAGTCAGGGATTCCAGAAATGTTTGGAGTAACCGGAGTCTCTGAGGATGTTGGTGTTCTTGCTCCAACCAACCTAGGGGACTTTGACCTGGTTAAACAAGTTCGCTTCGTCTGGAATGGATTCTCTTCCGGAGTCAACGATGGTTGACTCGTAAGTCTCCGCGAACGACGGGGTTTTGATTGACTTTCTTCCACGATTGTGGATTACTTGATAAACTCAAAATAAAAAGGGAAAATGTTTTTCAAATTAAATGAACTTTAGACACTTTGACACAACTTGTTTTTTCAATTTTAAAGATTCGAGAAAAAACAAAAGATGACTCTAGTCGCCTTCAATTTTTATTGAGCTTGAAGTAACAAGCAGTCAAAGGACCTTTTCTGTTAAGGAGTCTGAAAAGGAGAAAAATGGACTTGTCTGGAGATCTAGGCAGAGAGGATTACCAAACCAATTGTAAAACTGCAGAATAATTTTTATGGTACGGCAGTCAATCTTCCCGAATGATACGTTCGGTGCATTACGATCGATAGGGCGGCATACACGACTTCCTAAGGATAAGGATTCAGCCTATAGTGGTCTCCCAATATATACGCGGCGGTACGTGGGAGCACAAGTCTGTACTGGCACTTATTGTCTCAGAGTGGAGGAATCACCCAACCAACACTGAAAGCAACAGTTAATAGGCTTTACGACACCAGAATATGTCTCTAGCCTAGACCTCTAGATGTTGCGTTAAGTTCGAAAGCATTGTTAGATTCATTGAGATTTATTTTAAGTTGATCTTGCTTAGCAGTTTGCCTTTTAGGTTCACCACGTGATGTATGTATAATTCCTAAATGCAGTCTAAGATGATAAATAAACGTTTTATCTTCTTTCAGCAATGAAAATCCTAGCTACTAAGGGGAAGAAAGTCAAGCATCTTTTCTTCACAGAGCACAGAGCACATGCTAATATGCACAGTCCTAAATCAAGCCAAGCATTCAAGATGCAAATGCACATGCATGTATTGGTTTTCAGTTCCCTTAATGTGTAAATGACACTAAGAAAACTATGTGCAAAACTAAAATACTTTTAAAGCGACTGTACTCAACAAAATTCTTTTTCAAAACGAAGTTAAAACAAGAGAGACACTTTGCGATTTTGAAATGGAAATTTCTTCTTGACACTTTAAAACTAGTAAATCAAATATTATGCAATGATAACCGTATAATCAACTATATAAAACAATGGGATTTCTTTCTAAAACTGAAAATGACAGCTATGACACTTTCAGATCTAGAGACGACAGTTTGACTATGTTATTTTTTGCAAAAGAGAACTAAAACGACGCACAATACATAAAAAACGTTTATAGTTCTTTGCACTAAGAAGGCAGAATAATGCAAGAGAAGGGAGTATTCACAGAAGCACACTGATTATAGATAGCAAAAACTCTTGAATAAGACTGAAAACAGTGAGAAAAATCCACAGTCGGAGGGTGAAATCAGTCCTCCCTGACCATCGCACCTGTTACACAGTGAACTCAGTATGCAGTGCAGTTACTCCATTCTGGAAGCGCGATGCATACAGGCTGCCTTGAAGGCAGGGTGTGATGGTTACAGTGCGAGACTTTGAACGAGACTTCACTCACATTTTTCAATTTAGTTCAGGTGTTTAAGCTAAATAAGTACTGATCAATGTATGTAAAAACACAGCGGTGATTTTAGAGGTTACTGAAGCCACTACTTAGGGCAATTAGATTGCTTGCAGATCTATTGTTTAATTTATAAACAAAAACCCGGAGATTGACTGAAGCATCATTGATCTACTTTGGATTTGTATGACAAATGCAGTTCAAAGGCTAGCTAGCTTGACTTTAGGCTCCGTCTATATGTTTATTAAAAAAACAAGGATAGATAGGCTAACAAGTAATCTAGTCGGTCCCCAGCGGAGTCGCCATTTTGTTATACGGGAATAGTGTCCACACGGATACTGCTATTCACACTAAGATGTGTGGCTATCTTAGAAACAAACAATCAAAGTCTACTGTTGATTCCTTTTATGAAAATAGATGAGAGGAGAACCAAGAGGGCCAACCTGAATCTTGCGCTCGATTCCCTCTCCTTCTTGATAGAGTTTTGCTGCTTGCTCTTTGTCTGCTCAGCTTCAAAAAGACCTGTAGAATCACAGCAACATACTACTATGCAAGAAACAAGGATCTAAATTCACAAATAACGTAGGATCAAATGTACATTAACCATATACAAGCATATATAAACAAGTACACCAGGATATGGAAGGAAACAAGAATAGCTTTATTCAGATAAAAGTAGCAAGAGGATTATAACCATGAGCAGCTCTGACCTAGCATCATCCTCCAGCTAAGAAGCCCTTCTTTCACCTCAAGCAAAGCAAAATCACCCAACATTGTGAATGTACACAAGAATACTGACAGCACTTCTCTATAGATTACAAAATTCCAGCCTCTCACCTCTGGATCTCTGGGATAAGAGATTCATATATAGATTTTTGCAAAGGTGTGAGTCAGCTCTGGGTTTTTTATTAGTGTCCTATCTCTGATAGTTCTTGGTTCCACTTGGATATTTCATTGATCTCTTACTCATCCTTGAGCGAATTCTGAGAGGCAAGTGTCATATGAGAAGTTTCTAGAAGATTCCCTGATCATCCACTTAGCAAACTGTCTCCGCCACTTGTCTATTCTCGTCCATCACACCCTGTAGAAGGAATTTTCAGTATTCATTGCACCTCCCATGTGTATTAGGTCCTATGCATTGCACTCTCTGCATTGGGCATTCAGTATGGTCCAATTTTGACCATTTCTGACCAGTTTTTAGTGGAAAAGTTATGGGAGATGATGTAATCAGTTGACCTTGTTCCTTTAGGCAGTGAAGCAACACTTTTAGAAACTTAACAGCCCTCAGTTTATGGACATTTTTGATTGGGGTTGAAGTGCCCAAAAATGTCTATAACACATGGATATCAAAGATGGAGCAATTTTTCAATCTTAATAATGTGCAAAACACACAAAAGGTACGTATTGCAACTTTATATTTCGAACCAAATCAGTTTGTATAGTATCAATGGCTTTGCTCTCATAAACAATTTAACACTTGGGCAATTTTTACGAAAGAATTGACAGCACATTATGAGGATACAAAAAGCAACACCTTTTTTAGCCAATTGATAAGTCTCAAACAAAAGGGTTCAATAATGGAGCACATTGAGGAGTTCCAGAAATTGAACATAAAGAGTAAAAAATATTCCAAAGGAACATAGGATTGATGTCTTCATAGGGACTTTAAAGGATAATATCCAACATGATGTTCGCCTTTGGGAACCTGATTCATTAGAGAAGGCATTCGGGTTAGCAAGAAAAATGGAAAGAAAAATTTATGGCAACCAGGAAGCATACCACTCACAACTATAAAGACGGAAGTGTTGTTGCCCCTAGTCATCCACAACCTATAAGGTTGAAACCACAACAATTGGAAGAAAAAAGAGCAAAAGGGCTTTGTTACAGTTGTGATAACAAATACACTAAAGGTCATAAGTGTGCTGAGAAGAAATTATTCTACATAGATTGTGAAGAGGAAGAAGAAAAGGAGCAAAAAGGTCAAAAGAAGAGGATATACTCCAGGAACAAAGCCTAGATAAAGAAGAAATGAATCCCAACATATCTTATAATGCATTGGATGGAATTATCACTCCTTAAACCATCAAGATAGAAGGGAAAATCAAGAAGAAAAATTTAATAGTGTTGATTGATTCAGGAAGTACCCACAATTTTATTCATTGTAAGGTAGCAAAAGAATTGAATTGCTTCCTATATCCAACACGATAGTGTCAAGTGATGGTTGCAAATGGAGGAACAATAAATTGCTCTAGAAAGTGCCATAATATCAAGCTATCCATGGGAGAATATGTATTGACTAGCCCAATGCTTTCTATTCCAATGGGAGGTGCTGATGTTGTACTAGGAGTCCAATGGCTACAATCCTTGGGTACAATATATTTTAATTTTCAAGAACTTTTCATGAAATTTTATGCGAAAGGAAAGGAAGTTGAATTAAGGGGTATTGCAGGGAAACCGGGAAAGATAATCAGCTCTAACAGTATGAAAAAGCTTCTAAAAAAGGAACAAAGAGGTGTAATTGCACAATTATATTCACTAGATGTTTCCACATCAGAATCATATATTTCTCCATATCTACAAAAAGTCTTCGACAATGATTCCAAGGCATTTGAGACTCCCAAAGGTCTACCACCTATTTGTGATCATGATCATGCTATTCATCTGATTCCAGGAAGTGTTCCTCCAAACATCAGGCCATACAGATATCCCTATGCCCAAAAGAGTGAAATTGAATGTATGGTTGCAGAATGCTAGAGGCTGGTATAATTCAACCTAGTTAAAGTTCTTTCTCCGCTCCAATAGTATTGGTGCAAAAGAAGGATGGATCATAGCGCATGTGTTCAGATTATAGGGAGCTCAACAAGCTCACTATTAAAGATAAGTTTCCCATTCCTGTCATTGATGAGTTACTGGATGAATTGCATGAGTCAATTTACTTCACCAAGTTGGATCTTTGTTCAGGATATCATCAAATCATAATGAAGACTGAAGACATTCCGAAAACAACATTTAGAACCCATGAGGGTCATTATGAATTTTTGGTCATGCCTTTTGGCCTTACCAATGCGCCTTCTACATTTCAAGGTTTGATGAATTCCATTTTCAAACCCTTCCTTAGAAAATTTGTGTTAGTATTTTTTGATGATATACTAATCTACAACAAGTCTTGGAAGATCATGTTGAACATGTTGACAGGGTGCTACAACTATTGGAGGAGAAACAATTATATGCAAGAAGCTCCAAATGCTTCTTTGGAGTCCAAGAGGTGGAATATCTGGGTCATATTGTATCTCATTGAAGGAGTTAAGGTAGACCCTAGCAAAATTAAAGCTATTAAGGAATGGAAAATCCCACATCCATAAATCATCTGCGAGGATTTCTCAAGTTAACTGGGTATTATCGCAAGTTTGTTAAGAATTATGGAAGAATAGCAGCACCTCTAACAACATTATTGAAGAAAGATGCATTTTTATAGACTCCGGAAGCGACAAAGGCCTTTGAACATCTTAAAGAGGCAATGTGCCAAGCACCGGTCTTAGCTACACTGGACTTCACAAAAACCTTTATTGTGGAATGTGATGCTTCAGGAAATGGAATTGGTGTTGTTCTAATGCAATATGAAAGACCCATTTCTTTTGAAAGTCGTCCAATCAAAGGAAAGTATTTACATAAAGCTATTTATGAGAAGAAAATGTTGGAAATACTACATGCACTTAAGAAATGTCGACCCTACCTAATGGGAAGACACTTCAAGGTAAAAATGGATCATGATAGTCTTAAATAGTTTTTGGAACAAATATTATCTTCTGAAGAGCAACAAAAATGGGTCACAAAGATGTTGGGTTATGACTTTGAAATCATCTACAAAAAAGGGGAGAAAAATGTTGTGGTAGATGCACTCTCAAGAAAGTATGAGGATGTGGAAGCATTGTTTTGTGCCATTTCTGTTATCCAACCAGATCGGATAAACGAAGCAAGGGATTAATGGAAGAATGATGAAGAAGTGTGGGCACTCATTCAAAATTTACAACAATATCCCAGTAAGTCGGATACATTTAGTTGGAAAAATGATTCATTATGGTAAAAAGATTGCTTATACCTATGTTAGAATTCCCAACTCAAACAAAATATTCTTATGGAATTGCACACCTCTCCCTTATGAGTGCACTCAGGATTTTTGAAGACTTACCACAGGGTTAAGAAGGAATTTTTCTAGGATGGCCTTAAATTTGATATTCAAAAGTTTGTGGCAAAATGTTTGGTTTGCCAACAAAATAAAGTTGAAACAATTAAGACCTCGGGTCTATTACAACTGTTAACCATTCCAAGTCAACGTTGGGAGGAGGTTTCAATGGATTTGATCACAGGTTTACCCAATTCCGAAGGAAAGAGTGTCATCATGGTGGTAGTTGATAGACTTACAAAGTATGCACACTTTTGTGCATTATCTCATCCATTTAAAGCCAATACAGTTTCTATTGCATTTATGGAAACAATTCAAAAGCTACACAAAAACCCAAAGATTATTATAAGTGACAGAGATCCCATTTTCACTGGAAATTTTTGGACATAATTATTTTCTTGTCTTGGTACTCAGTTAGCTCATAGCTCATCTTATCATCCTCAATCTGATGGGAAAACTCAGATAGTAAACAAATGTTTGGAAAGATATCTTCGTTGCTTTGTATCTGATAAACAAACACAATGGGTCAAATGGTTGCCTCTGGCTGAATGGTGGTATAACACTTTCTTCCATACTGTAGCAAAAATGACCCCATTTATGGCACTTTATGGATATCACCCACTGTCCATCACATCATATTTAAGAGAAAATTCTAAGTTTCAAGCAGTGGAAGATCACATCGAGAATCAACAACAAGTTCTCCAAATCTTAAAGGATAACCTAACTTTGGCACAAAATAGAATGAAACAATAGGCAAATCAACATTGCAGAGAAAGAAGTTTTGATGTAGGTGACTGGGTATTTCTACGGCTACAACCATATAAACAAATGTCCCTCAATAAAGGTAAGAAGGATGATAAATTATCACCAAAGTATTATGGTTTGTACAAGGTGTTGCAAAAGATTGGTACTATGGCATACAAATTGGAGCTTCCCGCACCTTCCCGAGTGCACCCAATTTTCCATGTTTCATGCTTAAACAAGGTCATTGGTGACAAGCTCCCAGTTCAAACAATATTACCAAAACTTGACGAGGAAGGAAAAATCATATTGGAACTTGAAGCAGTCACAGAAATAAGAACTCGACAACTACGAAATCGACCAATTTCTGAGTATCTTCTGAAGTGGAAGAACTTACCACTGACGGTTCACATGGGAGGATGAGAATTTTATACAGAAGCATCCAAAATTACTCAAGCGTTGAGGAGAACACTTTTTTGAAGGAGAGGGCATGTTAGGTCCCTATAATACTAGTGATTCCCCCATTACTATTGTCATTGTAGCCCTTATTGTTATTTTTGTTCCCTTATTGTCCCCATTGTGCCCCATAGAAGCCCACTATTATTATTGTTGTGCCCTTATATTATTATTCTTATGTCAACTTTGATTATATTGTGACCCTTTTGTTATAGACATTTTTGGGCACTTCAACCCCAATCATAAATGTCCATAAACTGAGGGATCCTAAGTCCCTAAAAGTGTTGCTTCACTGCCTAAAGGAACAAGGTCAGCT
>APFE031090406.1:0-24202 GCA_000404065.3 Pinus taeda | reverse complement strand
AATCTATTACATAAAATAGATTTTATATTGAAAACACAAAATTAAATCAATAAGAAATTTTAGATGTTTTATTATCAAGACAATTTTGACACCCATTCTTAATATTTGTATTTAAATCTAAATGAACTAAATTCTAAATTCTTTTCCATGCATTTTTTTGTTATAATTCTTGAATTGTATAAAATAAATCTATAGCATACATTTAACATAAATCTATAAAATAGATTTTATTATGTAAAATATGTAAAAAAAATATTTAACATAAATCTATAAAATAGATTTTGTTATTTAAAATCTATAAAAAAGAAAAATTACATAATTTAGTACATATAATAGATGACACTTTTATTAACCTTTGGTGTATTGAATGTTTAAGTCAGCAATAGGGTTTCATTATATGCATATTTACTCTGTGTAATAAAACATTTTTACTTTTTTCCCTATGGTCTTTACCATTGTCTCAAGGATTTTCAACTAATTTTCAATTTCAAAACATGTAATTATATCCACACTATTAACATGTCATGTGTCCAATTCCAAAAAATTATTGAAAATATTAAAAACACTCCACCAATGGAATAGATTGAACACATTAGATTTATTGATTAAAATACATTGAATGCATACAAATGTATTGATTAAAATAAAATCTATTCAATGCATAAAAAATTATTAATAAAATGCTTAAAAATATATTCAATGCTTAAAAATTTATTGATTGATTTAAGATTTATTGATTAAAATCTATTCAATGCATACAAATGTATTGATTAAAATAAAATATATTCAATGCATTAAGTTTATTCAATACATAAAATATATTCAATGCATAGAATTTATTCTATTGATAAGAATAAAATCTATTCAATCCATAAAAAAGTTATAGTAAAATAACTAAAAAACAAATGATTTCATAAAAATAAAGTAATCATCTATTCAATACACAAAATTTATTCTATTGCTAAAAATAAAATCTATTCAATGCATAGAAAATTATTCCTAAATGTCCTTTTGGTTTATTCATTTGCCACGTTACCAACAACAAAGCAAGTTTTAATAAAAACTTTGGCGAAAAATATCATTTTACATTTTTTCCCCGACGCTTCGCACTTCCTTCTAGTAGAGCGGTAGATATGCTACTAAGAGGAAGCATTTGCTGGCATATTCTCTTCAAAATTAATCTAAGCAATCTATTAACTACTCAGACTAACCATCTGCTCGCATATTCTCTTCAAGATTAATCTAAGCATTTTATTAAAATAATGATAAAAAGTTAACCTAGCTTTTTCCACCTGAGATCGGAAGGCCTTCAACGAATTAGGAAGGCATTTAAGAAACCCAAAAACCATTTATATATTTATGGTATAACTATTTATACACTTTTTGGTATTGTTTGTTAGATAATATACTAGCATAACCACATTTACCAATGTGGTTGATATATGAGGTATCTGAAGCATACAACCACACTTTCCAATGTGATTGATATACTCCGATAGACTTATATAAACCATATTAATAATTATTGTTATTTTTTTAAAAGCTAACTATTTAAATTATTTAATAATATATAAATAATAATGACCATATTCTCATTTGATATTATTTATAATATAATATTATTAATTATTAATAATTATATTAATAATAGTTTTTTAATAATAATATATTAATAATAATATTATTATATTATAATACTAATTAACAATAATATATTTATTGCTTGTTTTTTATATAGCTATTTTGTTTTTATTTTTTATAAGTTATAATAAAAATATTTACTAATAAAAATGAGTATAGTTAAATGTTTTTATTGTTAACCAATATACTAATTTTTTAAATATTTGTGATATTATGAAAATATTATAATAATAATATAATAATAATAATAAATTCATTTTTACATAATAATATTTAATAATGTTAATAATTAACAATTAATTCTTTGTCACAATGTGACGTTGGATCATGGTTGAATTTAATATTGAGACAATCTTTGTCATAGAGCGACATTTGAGCATGATTGACCATGGTTGTCCACGGTTGACCATGGTTGACAATGTTTGATTCTATAAAACACGGCTGACCATGATCAACCATGCCTGACCATGGTTGATCATGATTGTCCATGATTTTTATATGGAGACAATTTTTGTCACAGTGCGACATCCCACCATGGTTGACCATGGTTGACCATGAATGATATTATAAAACAAAGTTAATAATAAACCCAAGGGATTGATATTATGAACCCAAGGGGAAAATAAACCCAAGGGATTAATAGTAAAATCCCATGATTGACCATGGTTGACAATGGTTGACCATGATTGATAGTATAAACCTAAGGGATTGATATTATAAACCCAAAGGAATAATAAACCCAAGGGATTAATAGTAAAACCCCAAGGGATTATGAACCCAAGGGAACAATATTAAACCGAAGAAACTAATAGTATAAACCCAAGGTATAAAAACCCTAAGATAAATATTAAAAATACTAAAATAAACATGGTTGAGCATGGTTGATTTTCATATTGAGATAATCATTGTCACAATGCGACATTGACCATGATTGATTTTCATATTGAGACAATCTTTGTGAGAACACAATGTAGACCATGGTTGATTTCCATATCTAGCCTTGTTTGAGCATGGTTGAACATGTTTTGTTATGACTGACCATGGTTGACAATGATTAATATTATAAACCCAATGAATTGATATTATAAACCCAAGGGATTAATACTAAAACCCCAAGGGATTAATACTAAAACCCCAAGGGATTATGGACCCAAGGGAAGAATATTAAACCCAAGGGACTAATATTATAAACCCAATGTATATAAACGCTAAGATAAATATTATCAACACTAAAATAAACATAATTGACCATTGTTGATTTTCATATGGCGACAATCCTTATCATAACTTGATGTTGGACCATGGTTGGCCATGGTTGACATCATAATAAACCATGGCTGAGCGGGGAATAATAAACCCAAGCGATTGATATTATAAACCCCAAAGGAACAATAAACCTAAGGGATTAATACTAAAACCCCAAGGGTTGATTTCCATATCGAGGCAATCCTTGTCACAATGCAACGTTGGACCATGGTTAACCATGGTTGACCATGATTGATTTTCATATCGAGACAATATTTGTCAAAAAACAACGTCAGACCATGGTTTACCATGATTAATATTTATCAACCCAATGGATTGATATTATAAACCCAAGGGATTAATACTAAAACCCCAAGGGAATAAGATTAAACCCAAGGGACTAATATTATAAACCCAACATATATAAACCCTAAGATAAATATTATAAACACTAAAATAGACATGATTGACCATGGTTGATTTTCATATTGAGACAATCCTTATCACAATGCCATGTTGGACCATGGCTGACCATGGTTAATTTTCATATCCAGACAATCTTTATCACAATGCCATGTTGGACCATGGCTGACCATGGTTAATTTTCATATCCAGACAATCTTTATCACAATGCGACATTGGACCATGGTTGATCATGGTTTATTTTCATATTCAGACAATCCTTATCACAATGCCATGTTGGACGATGGTTGACCATGGTTAATTTTCATATCCAGACAATCTTTGTCACAATGCGACATTAGACCATGGTTGATCATGGTTGATTTTCATATCGAGACAATTTTTATCACAATGCAATGTTCAAACATGTTTGATCACTATTGACCATGGTTAACCATGTTTGATTCTATAAAACATGTTTGACCATCCTCAACCATGGCTGACCATGGTTGACCATGATTATCCATGATTTTTATATGGAGACAATTTTTGTCATAATGTGAAATCTGACCTTGATTGACCAGATTTGACCATGGTTGGTTATGGTTGACCATGGTTGACCATGATTGATATTATAAAGCCAAGTTAATAATAAACCCAAGGGATTGATATTATGAACCCAAGGGAAATATAAACCTAAGGGATTAATACTAGAACCCCAAGGGATTATGAACCGAAGGGAATAATATTAAACCCAATGGACTAATATTATAAACCCAACATTGTTAAACCCTAATATAAATATCACAAACACTAAAATAAAGATGGTTTATTTTCACGATGAGGCAATCCTTGTCACAATGCGACATTCAACCATGGTTGGCTAAGATTGACATGCTTGGCCATGATTGATAATATAAATGTAAGGGAATAATCAACCAAAGGGATAATAAACCCAAGGGATTAATACTAAAAACCCAAGGGAATAATATTAAACCTAAGGGAGTAATATTATAAACCCAAGGTATAAAAACCCTTAGATAAATATTAAAAATACCGAAATAAACATGGTTGAGCATGGTTGATTTTTATATTGAGACCATCCTTGTCACAATGTGATGTTGGACCATGGTTGACCATGGTCGAACATAGTTGTTTATTGTTGACCATTGTTGAATAATATTAAATCCTAAGAATATGAACCCTTAAACCAATAAACCCAAGGGATTGATATTATAAACCCAAGGGAATAATAAACTTAATGGATATAAATTATAAATCCAACGCATATAAACCCTAAAAAAGCATGATTGACCATGTTTGATTTCCGTATTAGACTAATCTATTGTGATATTGACATAATCATAAATAGTTGGACAAATATTTAACCCTTAATATTGGGGTTTTATAAAACCAAGGGATTATTAATATTATAAATACAACAGATCAATAAACCCAAGGAATTATTAATATTAGAAACCCAAGGCATTAATATTATAAAAACAAATGATTAATAAATGAAAGGGATCAATTTTCCCAAGGAATCAATAAACCCAACGAACTAATATTAAAAACCAAAGCAATTAATAAACCTTAGGAATTAATATTTTAAGCTCAAGGGATTAATAAAACCAAGGGATTAAATGATAAACCAAAGGAATTATTAATATTATAAACTTGAAGAACGAAAAAACCCAAGCATTTGATATTATAAACCTAAGGGAAAAATATTAGAAACCCAAGGGATAAAAAATTGCAAGGGATCATTATTAAAAACAAAAGGGATTAATAAAGCCTAGGAATTAATATTTTAAAACCAAAGGATTGATAAACCCAAATGACTATGAATATTATAAACCCAAGGGATCAATAAACCCTAGGGATTGTTAATATTATAAACCCAATGGGTTAATAAACTCGAGAGATAAACATTATAAACCTAAGGGATTAATATTAAACCTTAGGACTATTATTTAAACCTTAATATTGGGGATTAATAAACCCAAGGGATTAAATAATAAATGCAAGGAATTATTAATATTATAAAATTAAAGAACAAATAAACCTAATAATTTAATATTATAAACCCAAGGAAATAGTAAACCCAACAAAATAATATTATAAACACAAAGGATTAATAAATCCAAGCGATTAATAAACCCGAGGAATTAATAAACCCAACAAACTAATATAAAAACCAAAGCAATTAATAAACCTAAAAGAAATAATATTTTAAACTCAAGGGATTAATAAACCAAGGGGATTATTAATTTTTTTTTCCCTTTGGAAAAGTTGTAATTTTCATTATGCAAAGAAAATTAAATTTTGTAGATGCAAAAGCATATGTTGTATGTGAGGCATAAAGCCTATCAAGTTTGTAGAATCAAAACATGGTGTACTCCGCGTAGGGAGACACTGCACTGTGACTGTAGCTTCAAAAATCTCTACGCAGAGAGTATTTAAACTGCCATATATATGTCTGATAACATTATGCATAAATAAGATTATATAAACAACAAAAAGTATAGACAGGATCCTTCAAAGCTAGTTAATTTGTAATGTCTATATAAGGTCTATGGTAGTGCTGATGGAAGGTACCATCCCTCTGTTCCTGGATCATCCATGTCCCTATAGGCCTGTGCGTTGCTTCCTTGGATAAGAGATCGACTGTTGTGTTTCACTCATTGTATATATGATGACAAACAAAGGTGTCAAAAAGATTGATGAGTTGATGAATCTCATCCATAATATGACTCAGAGAATATGCATTGCAGTTTGCAGTTTTGTTTATCCAATTGCACACAATTTTTGAGTCCCCAAATAATTGTAAGCTCCTGCATTGTTTTTCCAGTGCATATTGTATGGTATATTTGGTTGTGATAAGTTCAGAAAAATTGTTTGTACCCCTGCCCAGGCCCATTTGTATTTTGAAGGAATGAGATTTTGAAAGGTGAAGTATGGCACCACCCCCATAGCCAATATCTTGTGCAGAGCCATCAAAGTAAGCCCAAGGATGTGTGTGATTTATGCTTTCAGGGGAAATATGTCTGGGAGTGGGATTTGTTTCTTCCTTAGGAATGATTTGGTAATTTGATAGGATGCGGGTTGTGATAGTAGACCAATGGTGGGGAGAGTTCTGAAAAATGTATCGGTTGCGAGCAATCCAAATAGTCCAACAAGTGAGAACAGGAATATTTCTAACCTTTTTTGGGGAGGCAGCAGTCCACCAAAAGCCCCATGCTTCTCGAATTGTCGAGCCCTGCCAATGGGTGAGAGAGGGCAGGTGTGAGCAGATAGTACCCCATAGATCTTTTATAACCGAGAACATGAGGAAGAGATGATGAACAGTTTCGTTATCGAACTTGCATAGACAACACCAGAAGGGTCCATGGAAAGATATTTTGCTTAAGTTTTCTCCTGTGGGTATATTTTTCCTCAGAATTATCCACATGTGGAGCCTCGTCCTAGGTTGCGCTTTTAACTTCCATATACTGCTCCACCAGGATTCACATATTGGTGGCTTTTTAGAGTCCATTAATACTATATAGCCTTCTTTTGGTGAATATCTCCCGTGCTTTGCTGGTGCCCATATTAGCGCATCCTCTCCTTCAAGAATTCTGATGTGAGATTCAGTAACAACATCTGTATATTCCTTCCATTGTTGCTGCCATGGTTGTGGAATCAGAAGTGCTCGCCCAGATTTCCAGGCTTGTTGCGCGAAAGTGGAGTGTTCTCTGTCTGCTATGTGATTGATATGGGTGATTCCCTAGCTTTGAGGTGGGTCTTTAGCTCATCAGGAAGCCTGTGTGCATTTCCACATATGATCCAGGGGTTTACTCCTAGTTTAATTGATGCTCCCAAATGTATTCTCCAGGTGAGTCCATCTCGAATAAGAGACATTGATTACAAAACTTCCTTCCATATGATTGATATGCCTACAGAATTCCACTGCGGTTGATGGAGCCAATCCATGAGACATTGTGGAGCAATATATTTAGGAGTTGCAACCTTTGTCCACAAACTGTGTGAGGTGATTAGATGCCACCCTAGTTTGGCCGCTAAGGCAGTAGAAAAATTTTCCAGCCTTTTGATTCCCCACCCCCACATTTCTTTGGAAGAGCAAGAGGTTCCCAATTTTCCCATGCAAATATTTTCCCTGGCTGCTTCCCTTTCCACAAGAATCTACAACAAATATTTTTTATTCTGGAAAAGATACCCCTTGGTATCCATGCCAATGACATCCAATACATCGGTGTGGTCTCCAAAACTGCTTTGATGAGTATCAGTCTGCCTGCTCGCAACAAGTATTTGTGGTACCATATGTTGAGCCACTTTTTCATCTTGGTAATAAGCCATATCCAGTCAACGATTTTGTAACCACGAGGCTTTAATCTATAGCCCAGATATTTTAGTCCCTCCTCCAATTGCAAAAAAGTGTAAGGGAATCTGTTCAGGGCAAACTGTATCTCATGTGGTGAGCACCCAGTGGCTGTTATGGTGGATTTTGCATCATTGACAATCATGCCTATGGTCGATAGAAAAACAGAGAAAGTATTTTGTAGCGAGGTCAAGTAACCAATACTCCCACTGAGGAAGAGCAGAACATCATCTACAAAGAGTAAGTGTGTCAAGGTGCAGCTATCTGTGATCTTGATACCTCTTAGCCTTCCCCTTTGATGTTCCTCTTTTATGAGTCTGTTGAGCCCCTCTATGACGAGTAAAAAGAGTAATGGTGACAGTGGGCATCCCTGCCTAAGACCTCTCTCAGAATGAAAGAAAGGTGATGCCACCCCATTTACTAGGACACCGAATGTTACATTAGTAATGCAACACATAATCCATTTTATAAACTCGAAGGGAATGTTTAGATGAGTTAGAAGCATTCTAATGTAGAGCCAATTTACTATGTCAAAAGCTTTCGAGAGATCTACTTTTAAGATCATACCTTTTAATTTCTTTGTCTGGATGGAGTGCAGTATTTCTTGTGTGGTTCTAACAACCTCGTGGATTTGTCTTTCTTGCAGGAAGGCAAATTGTTCATCTGAGATGTGGTTGGGTAGGATCGACCAGAGGTGGTCGGCTATGATCTTGTAAATGCAATTTCACAAGGAGATGGGACGAAAGTTGTTGAAGGTGGTGGTATTGTCAGTTTTGGGAATGAGTGCGATGAAGGTATAGTTGTAAGCCTCGTACATATTTACATTGGATCAACAGTCCTCTATAGCTTTTAAGAGGTCCTCTCCGAGAATATCAAGAAAATCCAGGTAGAATTCCACATTCCATCCATTCGGGCCTGGGATTTTGTCTCGCTTGAACCATTTTAAAGTGGCTTCGAGCTCCCCTAATGTGAATTCCTTTGTCAATTCCAATGCATCATCTTGATCGACAAACCTGGGAAACATTTGGGTTGTGCACATGACTTCTGTTAGAGTATCAGTTTGAGGGGCCTTGTAAATATGCTTAAAGTGAGATGTAGCCAGAGCAGCTAATCTTGGAAAGGTGTTCACAATTTCTTCCTACTCATTTGTTAGCTGCCAAATTGTATTGATAGCCTTGTTCCCATTTGAAAATTTGCGGTAGAATTTTGTATTATCATCCCCCTCCATAAGCCATATACCTTTGCTTCTTAGTCACCAACTATCCTCTTGATCCTTTAGTATTTGACTCCTCTTGGCCAGTAGGGATGTAATCTTGTCCTTGTGTTCTGGGGAGGAGTAGATCCCTCCATGTTCATTCTCGAAGACCTCTATATCCTCTTCAGTAGCCTTGACGATAAGGTCCTCCAAGGTTCGCTTCTTGTGTGCCCATATTTTGGATAGATTCTTCAGTTCTCTCAGGTTATGAGCAAAACCTTATGTGATGTTCCCTCTGGCCTCTTGGGGGTGGGCCTTCCAAAATTTAGTGACTAACGTGGTGTAGTCTGCATCTCTTAGCCAAGAAGAGTTAAATTTGAAGGGGGCTCTAGGTTTGTTCATTCCTCCACTAATTTCCAGGTATATCGGCTTGTGATCAGATATTCCCCCTGAACCAACCCACTATCTAATTTTGTGTCCCATGTTCAACAAGCGCTCTTTTATGAGGAACTGATCAAGCCTCCTGGAAAGGTTGTCCTCTTTAGTTCTGTTGTTTCTCCAAGTAGGTTGAATTTTGGTTGAAGGGATACCAATAAGGCTATGATCCTCTAGTATGTTCTCAAAGAAATCTAAGAGAGTGTCCCTTTGAGCATTGTGCCCCCATGATTCCACAAAACCAATGGAAAAATTTAAGTCTCCCCCGAGAATGAGCTTGTCCTGTTAAAGAATGTGTGCATTTAGCAGCCGGTTCCAGTAAGCTTCCCTATTATAACAGGGTCCATAAATGTTAATGATCCTAAGCTCTGTTTCAAGTTCAGATGAGTATACGTCTGCCCCGATGTGCCCGGTGCTTCCCCATATGTTATAGATTCTAATGGAGCAAGAGTTTATCCCCAGGGCCAAACCCCTTGAGCAGCCATTTGCATCTAGAGAGTGAAATGTCCACCCAGGGAGCTAAGTTTCGAGTAGGTGTGTGATAAAACAAGCCTAACCTAGGGTTTCTTGTAGAAAGAGGACATCAAATGTAATGGAGCAAGAGTTTATCCCCAGGGCCAAACCCCCTAAGCAGCCATTTGCATCTAGAGAGTGAAATGTACACCCAGGGAGCTAAGTTTCGAGCGGGTGTGTGATAAAACAAGCCTAACCTAGGGTTTCTTATAGAAAGAGGACATCGATCAGCTCAAATTTAAGCAATCTTCATAAGGCTAGTTTTTTCCCAAGGCTAGCCAACCCTTGACAGTTGAAGGACAACATCTTCATGGAGGGGGGGCCTGAAGGGTATTCACTGCTCTAAGAACCCAACCAATGGAGTTTTGTCTGCCTGATGCTATTTATTCCCTAGCTTGTAGGATGGCTTTTGATAAGGAAGAAGGTCAACCTCAAGGTTTCTTATGGGTGGGGGGGGGGAGGAAATTAGATCAATGCCACAAGGAATCAGGGGCTTGAGATCGAGTCCAGGATCGAAGTGGGTATCTGGAAGATGGAGGGTCAGGTTTAAGAATGGAAGGGATGGCTGGGGGATCCTCAAGAAATGAAGGCAAAGTGCATGAGAAGGAGGGGGGAGGGGGTTTTAGGGGACAAGCTAGGGTAATGGGGGGTATAGAGCAAGGGATAGAGGCCTGAACTATATTCGATGCAATGCAATAAGATGAAGCAGTAGTAAAAGCAAAGGAGGAATATGATTCCAACATACCCGTGGAGAATGCAGCCTTGGCAGCCGCCCTTGCTCTTGTCAGATGAGGTGAGGGGGGCCTGTATGGTGTTTTCCCATGCTTCTTCTTGGCCTCCTTTGATGGTACTTTCTCTGCAACAGCCCGTGTTGAGTGATTCACTGCCTCTTTAGCCAAGGGGGGGTTTCCCTATGCATGTGAGCTCTTGTGCGGCATGGCCTTATACTTGTCTCCATCTCGCGCCTTACCATTCAGGGGGCAATCCTTTAAAAGATGTCCCACCTTATGGCACCTTCTGCAACGGAACAGAACCCCCTCATAATCCAGAATCTGATGCCGAGAGAATGTTCTCCACTGTAATGTAATATGTTCCTAAAGACCCCCCCGCATATCCAAATGTACCAATACCCTGGCATATGCCATCATTCCAGTAGATAAGTATGATTTATCGTGCTTAAGGTAAGTGCCCAAGGTATTACCAATGCGCCAAAATATGTCCTCTAACCAAAATTGGAGGGGCAATGCAAGAAGTCGAACCCAAATTGGCCTGACTCCTATCTGTTCTTTTTCCAGGTCGAATAGAGGGTTCCAGCAGCGCAGAAGGACATGGGCCTGCTTGAAATGCCAAAAGGAGGACAAGACCCAATTCGTGTCCTCGGCTCTGGCAAACCGAAGAGCGATCCAACCTCTAACGTACGTTTGAACAAAAGGAAAATCGGCCAAGTGTTGTCCCCATAACTCTGAAGTCCAAATCTTCAAATGAGCCATTGTGTAACTTCTGCCTCTAATCCTTCCAACCAGTACAATGTTCGCCATGTCCATCATATTGCCCCACTGGATATCTTCCCCAAGCCTGATTATGATGTCTTCGACTTTGGATTTGAAACACTTGCGCTTTTTGCTTGGCCTTGCAACAACTTCAAAGGAGTCCGCCCGATCCTCATGCAGAGAAGAGTTTGTAGGAGGGTTTTTGGGGCTTTGATGCGTGCTCAAGGCAATAGTGTCTGAGAGTGGGGGGACTGTAGTGTAGCTTCCAGATGGAGGAGCAACTGTAATAGATGCCTGAGGAGGCCCTTGTGCCAGGTTTGAGGGGTTTCCAAGAGGGAGGTTAAGGGAACCGACAGACAGAGGGGGAGGAGGGTAATGCAATGGATCAACCATAGGGTTAGGGCTAAAACAATTGGCCGTGAAGATAAGTGCGGAGGGAGACTAGGGAGGGGAGTAGGGTACCGGCCAGACGAGAGGGGGCTTGAAGAAAGTCACTGTTGAACTGGAGGGCGCCGAGATCAAGGGAAGGCCTGCGATGGTGTCTGTCAGATAATAGTAGAAGGGGAGAATTCCTTCCGAGGATGAATGCGGAGTTGGCCAGATGTTGACACCTTCCAACGGAACCTCCGAATAGTCTACAATATCCAACTCCATGGCTGTTCCGAGGAAACCTTCGCTAGCTTCCTCTGAAACTATCGTAACCATCGCAGTGATGCTGGGTTGGGTAGAAGGCATGTCAAACGATAATATAGTGAATAAGTCACAGGGCTGAGGTTTTTACTAGACCACTACGGAGAGCTGAATCACGTTACGGTGACTGCCACGGTGTCGGTAGCCGGGACATAGTGAATATGCTGCAGGTGAGGTGCAGGTGAGGTGTAGGTGAGGTACATGTTCTCTGCAGTAACCCTAACCTTTTTCGAACTTGTGCCAGAACTCCATCTCTGTCCATGAAAACTAATGGAGTATGTTTGAATTATTTTTTCCTAGTCCTTTGACCCTATTTCTTTTGATGTTCATGTATGTTATATGCTCGAGGGATTATTAATATTATAAACCCAAGGAACTAATAAACCCAACCATTTAATATTAAAATCCCAAGGAATTAGTGAACCCAAGGGATAAATATTAAAAACATAAGGGATCAAGAAGCACAAGGGATCAATATTACAAACACAAGAGATTAATAAATCTTTGGAATTAATATTCTAAAAACAAAGGATTGATAAACTCGCATGATTACTTATATTATAAACCCAAGCGATCAATAAACCTTAGATATTTTTAATATTATAAACAAAAAGAATAAATAAACTAAAAGGATAAATATTATAAACCTAGCAAATTAAACCCTTAATATTGGGGTTTAATAAATGGAAGGGATTATTATTATTATAAATCCAAGGGATTATTAATATTATAAATACAAGGGATGAATAAGCCCAATGCATTTTAATATTATAAGCCTAGGGCATTAATATTATAAAAACAAATGATTAATAAACCCAACAAACTAATATTAAAAACCTAAACGATTAAAAAACCCTAGCAACTAATTTTTTAAAGTCAAGGGATTAATAAACCCAAGGGATAAAATGATAAACCAAAGGAATTATTAATATTATAAACCAAAGAGAAAAATATTATAAACCTAAGGGATAAAAAAATACAAGGGATCAATATTAAAAACGGAAAGGATTGATATTTTAACCCCAATGGATTAATATTATAAACCTAAGTTGTTTAAAACCCACGATAAATATTATAAATCGAAAAATAAATATCAATGACCATCCTTAACCATCATTGATTTTCATATTGAGAAAATCTTTGTTACAATGCAATGTCAGACCATGGTTGACCGCGATTCGCCATGGTTGATTATGGTTTTCATCTGAAGACAATCTTCATTATAACACAATGTTCGACAACTCTCAAGATGATTGGTTTTGAAAATGAGAGAATATATGTCATATCAAATATTTTAAAACCCCTAAGCCCTAAATCCATGGCATCAATATTATAAACATAAATAATGCTATAATACAAAACAATAATAATAAACATAAACCACAATCAATATAAGAACCACATTGTAAAACATTAAGACATCAATACAAAAAATTAATATGAATACATTCATAATATTACACTATAAAGCATTAAAACATGATAAATCGTCAACACATTAATAATAACACATTTATATCACTACATTATAAACAATAAATAAATGTTAAAGAATAAATACATGAATATGAATACATGAATATATTAATAGTACAATTCTAAAGAATATTGATATAAATAGGAAGAACATGAAGGCCCAACAATAATATTATAAATGTCATTAATATTTTCATTTATGAAGTACATGAACAAAGTGAAAGGATCCATAAAAAAGACCAAAAGAATTACAAATGCAAGAGAAAAAAATGATATAGTAACACTGTCATTGGAGCAAAGGAACATAAATGGAAAAAACACATTTAAATTTCACACATTGGATTTAAAAAGGAACGACATGATAGGACATTTTTTGTATTCAAGCTTCTGTGATCCATAATGAATTAACAAAGTCTTTCAGTAGAAATCACATGAGAGAATTTTTTGGCTGACGCGTTTCGAACCAACAAGTGTGGTTCATCATCCGGACTAGATGAAGTGGCAGACCATGGCAAAGGCTTAAATAGAGAGCAATGTAGAGACATAATTTCAAGTAACGGCTATATTTGAACAATAATGTTAAATTATAATTATTAATTTATTAATATATTTATAAACAAATATTATTAAGTAACGACTATATTAAACAAACTAGTTTTTTGAAAAAATATTTAAATAATGATATTATTTCATTAATTTATTAAAAATATTTAATAGGTAACGGCTATATTAAATGGCTAGTTTTTAAAAAACTAAAAACTAGTCGTTTAATATAGGTGTTACATATTAATATTTTAATTAAATTAATAAACTAATATCATTATTTAAATATTATTTTTTCAAGAACTAGTAATATTTGGTTTTAATAAATTAATTTAAATATTATTTTTCAAAACTTAGACGTTTAAATATAGCCGTTACCTATTAATTACTTTTAATAAATTAATGAAATAATATCATTATTTAAATATTTTTTCAAAAACTAGCCACTTAATATAGTCGTTACTTAATAATATTTGTTTTTAATATATTAACAAATGAATATTATAATTTAAACATTATTGTTCAAATATAGCCGTTACTTGAAATTATGTCTCTACATTGCTCTCTATTTAAGCCTTTGCCATGGTCTGCCTCTTCATCTAGTCTTGATGATGAGCCACACTTGTTGGTTTGAAATGCGTCAGCCAAAAAATTCTCTCATGTGATTTCTATAGAAAGATTTTGTTTAATGATAGGACATTTTAAGACCAAAGATATACAGTTTTCTACATAACAACAACAACGAAGAAAAAATTAAATTTCACCAACATTGTCACCACGGAAAGAACATTAAGTCTTAACATATATCTTTTGTTTTCTTTACATCAAATAATTCCACTACAAAATTGAACTTGAAACACTACATCAAAAGTCATCTATGGAATAGCCTCTTCCAAAACACAACCAACCCAATGAAAAATGCAGCACCAATTCAAATCAATAGGATAATGATCACGATACTTAACGCTTTCCAACCAATTCCTTCTTGTTCTCCTCCCAGACCCCCTCTGGTTCACATGTAACAAGTATTTTACATGTGTTTTCATTTCATCTAGCACACAAAGATGCTCATCAATAAAAGCAGGATGGAACCCATGTTTTCTATCAAACTTGTTCTTAAGATACGAAAGAAAACTTATTGCTCTAGCAATATTGTGCACTATTCTGGAATAATACATGACATCATTATTGTCCATATCTGCATTGAAAGACAAAAAAACAAAATCAAAATTAATACACACATGCACAAACAAATAAGCATACACATATATAGATATATATACGTAAAACATAACACCCCATTTTTATTCATGTTAAAAAACTTAATCTTATAAACCTCAAGCTATAAAATAATCTAATGTTACATGAACCAGTTGATATAAACAATTCTACAAATATAAACCTCATTTCACAATACAATGGAAAAAACCTTGGAAATAGAATAAAATCATGGCCAATATTCAAAAAATGAATATTGGCCATGGTGATGGCCAATATTCAAAACCTCCATTTTTGCATTTCATGATGTAATATGAATCCACAATATTAATATCAATATGAACTATTTATAAAATTGATTTTGAATGATGGGTTCATATAACTCTTTGTTTATCTTTGAATGGTTTGTTGTAAAGAAAAGAACAATAGCCACTTAAAAAAATAAGTAAATTGAACAACATCAAAAACGATGTAAACAACTTTCTCAAATATTACTATGAATATGATGAATGTATTAATCTCATAAATATATGAAAATGATTATTATATTAAAATTAAATCAAGTGGACAATAAAAGCAATTCAAAAAACATACTATAAAAAGATCACAATGTTATTAGTTATATGTCATAGCCATATGGACTTCAATCGCTCCTCTTCTTTCTTCCTAATTGTAACATATGCACTATCTTTCATCTTGGCATAATGTTTAAAAGAGAAAGGCGGTGCAATGCGTAAACCATCTATTGATTTCACTCTTGATATGGCAGTGAAGTAAGGCCTTGCTTGTCTTTATTCCCAATATCAACTAACACCCATTCTAAATTCAATCCCTGTGACTTGTGGATTTTAAGAGCCCATGCCATCTTCAAAGAAATTTGTTTTTGATTTCCTATTATCACTGGTGTGATAGGCGCAATGTTTGCATTTCTTGCATAAAATGGAACACCAACATAATTATCAAAAACAACAGTTGTGAACATTGGAAGTTAAGGTGGCTTAGAGGTAGGCGTATAAAATATATCCTTAACATAGCCAAGTGCACCATTCACCAAGCCAGCTTCAACCCACAAGTTACATGTCAACATAACACGCTGACCATGACAAAACAAAACTTCACAGTCCAATTGATCATCATCATCACCAATGATTTCTGAACACCTTGAGTGCTCAACAATACATCGTGCAACTAGAGAATTTAATGATTTTAACATATGCCTATTATGGAAGGAGACCAAATTATTTGTTGGAAATAGGTGAACTATTGCATTAAATAAATCCCTTTCTCTAGGATGAAACCTCATATCAGTCTGTGACATAAGAAACTCCCAATCATCAAGAATAGGTTCTACATTTCTTATGTTATTGAGGACTCTACGAAAACAAGATTGTTTCTCATTATTCCCTTGTTGGTGAAAGATTGTGCCAAGAATGACAATAATGTTGAATTTTTTCCATGAGACTTTCCCTATTGTATTATTTGCATACATAGGCTTATCTCTCATAGGAGGCAACTGGCCAAGGTCGCCCACAAGGATGATGAATCTTCCACCAAAAGGACAATTCTTTTTCTCTAGAAATGCTTCTCGTAATTGAGCATGTATTTGCATAAAAAACCTTGATCCTAGAAATCTCATTTCATCAATCAATATATATCTAATATGCCTCATTTCTTCTTGGAATACTACTAGTGACTTCCCCTATAGTGGTTGCATATCTTTAATTGGAATTTTTAGAGCCAAGTGTATTTTTTTTGGATGTATATTAAAAGAAGCTATTCCCGTTGGGGCAAGAAGAAGCAAGGGGCTTCTTCCATTACTTGAAAAATTATAAAGAGATTCAAAAATAAAATGGAGAAGGAAAGACTTCCCAGTGCCTACAATGCCTTGAACAATCATAAGAAGAGCTTCACAAATCTCATATTCAACAAAGTTCCTTAAAACAATTTCAAAAGCAAGTCATTATTTTTCCGAAAATGAATGTGGAGATGAAAATGTTCTATTTGAAAGGTCAGCAATATCACCCATTGATTTTGCATTCCTTATAAAATTAATAGCTTCTTCTGCAACATAATTAGAAATAGTTGTACTTTCTTAGTCAAAGGATATATCAAAGTCCCTTCGACCAAGGGTGTGAAGATTAGAAACATTCACATCATTTGGTGGAACCAAGTGAGAAAAAATCTGTGATTCTTGAAAATCATCTTCAAGATTCATTTCCTAGTTAGAAAAATCACCATATTATTCATCTCCAATATTGTCGACAATTGATGGATTTCGATAAACATGGCATGCTTGATGTCGGAAATTCCTCCAATTTTCAATAATAATTTCAGTTGAAAGGCCAATTTTTGCAGGAATGTCACGAAATGGTTTGTACAAGAGAAATTTTGTCCAGGAAAAGGTTTCAAATTAATTTGAATCCTCACTAGGAATAGAATAAAACCGTGGCCAAACCCGAACAATAGCATGAAAATCTCTAGGCTTCCGTGGATCTTGTTTACACTTGCTATACAATTGTCCAAGATCTTGTTGTTTCTATCAAAGATATATGTTCAAGGAAAAAATGTCTCTTCTAATAATGTTGAGAAAAAGTATTCTCAGATGAACATTGCAAGCCATCCCTTGAGATTTTCCTGAAAACCTTTCTTCCAACATTTAAGGAAACAAATTTCTGACTACAAACAACAAGAGGTAGCTTAAGAAACATATGGCACATTTCGTGTGTTCCAATGTCACGGTCAACAATCGTTTCTGCAAGAAACCTTCTGTATGCACATAAAGAATGATCCTTAGAGCCAATAGAATTTGAAATTATAGTTAACATATGATGATAATTTTCAAACCTTTTTTATGCTTTTGATGCATACTTAGCAAAATATTTCAAGATAGCATAGCAAGAAAGAACTGGTTGGAAATCAACATTTCACGCCACATTGTTAGAAGGTCAATTTTATGTACATTGAGCCTATCATCATTTCTTGCTGACTCATACTTTTTTCTTCCTTTATCATCTATGAACAATCTTGATTCATCACAAAGATCCCATGGAGCATTGTACTGACATTTCATAATAGTGTCTTTTTTCCACAAACAATAATCTACACTACACTTTGTGTGCCTTTGGACACGGTTTAACAATTATTCATAATCATTATGAGGATTGCAAGAGAAAATATGATCAGTATTCAATAGGAAAGGGTCATAACTGAGGCTTCGTGGAACCATTATGTTGTCACAATGTATGTCACATGGATTCCATGCAGTTACATACTTTTCAAAGAATCTCTTTGCAAGCTGTACATCAAAACCATTTGACCAATCAAGTTTTCCATGTCGGGGGTGTGTACCAACCATAGGAAACCATGAATATGTGTTGAAACTCTATGCTGCCACTCATATCTAAAGAAAATGAAGATATAGTTACTACAAACAATATGAATAGAATCATAATAAAAATTTGACAAAGTATAGAAAATAAATTCAACAACACAAACCTGTACTAGAAGTATTTAGCTTTAAGATATTTTTGGATAACTTCCTCTCAAAAAATATTGAATCTATGGTGCATAAATGTGGAAACAATATGAGGGTACTCGATAACATTCTCAATTTTCATACGATTCTCATTTAAAGAACGATAATGTGAATGTATGGCATGAGGTTATGAAACTCTGGCCAGTTTGTGTCAACTGAACTCAAAGTAAAAAATAAATATGGACATCCCAACTAAGTAATCATGTCATTCAATTCAGCTCAAGACTTAGTCCAATATGCCCTTGTACCTCTCGGAGAAGAACCAAACCATATAAGATTCTCAACCAACTTATTATCTGGTAAAAATCATAAAGTTGGTGATGCAACTCTTCAATTGTTGTAGGTGAGTTATCATGTAAATGTTTCTTTACAAAAACTATAGTAGTTGCTTGGCTCTGATGCCATATTATCATGTTCAATAGTTAATATCGAAAGCAAGGATGGCATCCAAATATCTAATCATAGTACTTAATAAGATGCAATGCATACTCATGAAGTTCAACACTACAAATACGTGGTTGCAACCAATCAACATCACCAGTGGGGAACAATGTTGTGAATGCCATATCTAGTAACCCCTCTATATTGTATTCATTCACTAGAGGGGTTCCAATACTGGGCCAATCCATGTCTTGAACATGTGAAGAATCAACATTATCAAGAAATGCTCTAATTTATTCCACTTCTCTTCATTCATTTGGTAGGAGAGCAACAAAAGAAGAAGGATGAGAGGGAAAATGCTCAGCAGGCAACCCTTCATTATTAGTTTCATTGATCTCACATTCTTCAATATCACAATCAACAAATTTAAGCCTAGAGGAGACATTTGTTGATCTTTCAGGAAGAGCATTCACTGAATCATAGTCAATTGCAACATCTCGATAATATTGATCATGTTGTATTTTGAAAAGCAACGCATCCATCACTCAAGATCTTTTCATATAACATTCATAATATTTAGATTAGTGGCATGTCTCCTCATAATTAGAAATTTAATATCTTCAACATGTCGGGGAAGACTTTGTACAATTGTAGAAATATCTCGAGGAAAGCTAATTGTATAACTTCTATACTTATATTTCCCACCTTGAGCATGTGTCACTTGCAAAATAGGATTCACAC
This sequence comes from Pinus taeda, assembly GCA_000404065.3. Lineage (NCBI taxonomy): Eukaryota > Viridiplantae > Streptophyta > Pinopsida > Pinales > Pinaceae > Pinus > Pinus taeda. Next base: position 4,319 of record APFE031090406.1, on the reverse strand, counting down.
GTGCTATTATCATTTCTTCAACTTGAGTAAGAACTTTAAAATATGAGGTTTCTCACCAAGTTCCATGTTATTATATCGACAAAAACGATGGGCACCTCTTTCACTCTTACATCGTCTGCAAACAAGTCCTTCAAAATGTCTCAAAACCTAGATTCTGGGATATGATTCTTGGCCAATGTGGCACATTTGCACAACTAACAAGATATCTATCTTTGCTCGAAATATTTTATGCACTACAATCATGTTTTCATAAAAATGAATATGATCTCTATTGGTCGGACCATGTTGAGAACCATTTGGAAGAGTAAAACTTCTTTCAAAATGTACTTCATCTTTAGGAACATGAGATTCCCTTCCCAAATTTGAAGCATGTGGAATGGATCTATGATAGGGCCTTTCCAAATTTATGGTCTGCATTTCGCAAACCTGAGAGGATGTAAAGGTCTCTTTGTCATAAAAGATTTTAAAATTTAATTTCCAAATAATTATAAATGAAAAAAATGAAAAAAGAACCAAATGAATTCAAAATTTACATTTGTTTCTTGATGTGGATGAGGGTTATGAGATGGTTTCTCTTCACTTCTAACATCATTGGATGGAACATTTGGGGAGTTAGTTTCTATGCCTTTATTCAAATGACTTGTTTCATGTTTCAACAAAATAAAATACATTATAAAACTAAATGTCCAACAAATAAATATTCAAAAATGGAAAACAAATCAAATACATTGAACATCTACATTAGTTTTACAATTTGATGTTTTGGATTCCAATTCTCCAACTTGATCAAATGAAATCATGTTTTTTCCATAAAAGGTTATAAAATACAATGTCCAACCAATTGTAAATGAAAAATGAGAAAAATATCAAATGCACTCAACATTTACATCTGTTTGGCAATGTGGATGAACACAATGACATGGTTCCTCTTCACTTCTAACATTAGTAGATGGAACATCTACGAAGTTAATTTGTATGCCTCTATTGAAATGAGTTGCGTCATGTTCGAAGAAAATAAAATATGCCATAAAATTCAATGTCAAACCAACTAGAAATTGAGAAAATGAAAAGCAAATCAAAAACATTGAAAATTTACAATAGTTTGACAATTTGGTCATCTAGGAGAATGCATAGGAAGGTTATGACATGCTTCATCTTCACTTCTCAGATTAGGAGATGGAACACTTTGGGAAATAATTTCTAGACATCTATTAAAACGAGTTGTATCCTATTTCAAGAGAACAAAATAACTTATAAGTTTAGTAAATAAAAGGTTTTAAATAGAGGAATGTAATAAAAAAACCATTATTGCAGCAAAAATCAAAATATGATTGTGTTACCTCCATTTCTCCACGTGAAATGCTATTAGGGATGACTGATTCTCTTGGTGGGACTACATTAATTTGAGAAGGGGGATTGGAAGATCTGATGTTTCGAGCAACTGGCTCCAAATTATCAAACAAATGGCTAATTAAACTATCATTTGAATCATTGCACACAATGTCATCATTACCTCCACTATGGATGTTTTTCAATCTTTGGCCTTGGTTGAAACATGTAATTGTAGACATAGAAGGGTTAGGGTGGACATTTGCTTCCATGTTATCGATATGATGTTCTTACCAATTGCAAGATGTTTCCCCAATATTATGAACATTTTCAGGAGAGCATCGAACGACAAAATTATACTGATGAGGAGCATATTCTGATAATGAAATATCAACAGGAAATGTTCTTTGCATTATATCATCCAAAGTACGATACTTATGAGCAACTATAAAATCATTTTGAAGAATGGCTTCACTCATTCTTTTATGATATGTATCTCTCCTATGCTCATTTATGGCATCCTTAATTTGTTGATACCATAAATGACGACTTTCATTAGACCTGTCACGTGCTACTGTTGATAGATTTCGTTTTCTTGTACACTTTCTTGTACCTTTTGATGACATGTCTACAATGAATAATAAAATATTCATTATGGAACCATAAACATGGAACATAGAATATGTGTTGTATAAACAAACACAAAAGAATGAAAAAGGCACAAGTTCTTTTTTGGCAATCATAAAAAAACATAAAAAAGTGTATATGTTATTTTTTCGAACCATATAAACTTATCAAAATGTATAAGGCTTTTTCCAAATGGCTAAAAACAAAAATTAATTTTTCAAAATGGCTAAAAACAAAAATGAATTTTTCCAAATAGCTTAAACAAAAAGGCCTAAATTTTCATGTATCATATTAGAATCAAAATGGAATCCATAGAATCGGGACACAATACTATAAGAACTATATGACTAGGAAGTATATCTAAAAATTTGGAACTATATATTATCAAAATATAAATTTAAATATTAAAATGTGCATAAACATATAACATTTTTTTAGAATCAATGACAAAAACCAATACAAATAACATGTATAACATAACTCTGCAATTATAATTATACAAAGAAAGAAAAATGCATAGCATTAAAACACATTTACATGTAATTAAGAAAACTTTAGGGGAAACAATATGAAATATTTTCCAGCATAAAGATCGATACAAGTATAATTTTAAAGTATTACCATAAAGACCCAAAGTATGTATAGAGCCAAAAACGGAAATATTTTCCACAACAATAGAGAGTATATAAAATGAAAATATTTATAGGAACTCCTAAGAATATTAATAGCCTAAGAATCCATATCCATATCCAATGGTGGAATCTCATCAACAGAATCCAGACGGGGAGCAAATGAAAAAAAATTCCATACACAATCAAATCATTTCAATCCTCCAACATTGGGTACCAAAACCCATAAATCTATTCATTAGTTGAATTATCAATATTTGCTGGAAAACAGATGCCAGGCATCATGTCATATAATAGGAAAGGAACTTCACTGCAATTGCACATAAGAACCACACCATGCACTGTTCGAAATGGAAGATAACGAGGACATTTTCTATTTTTATCTGTAGAATTTTCTTCCAACAACTTCCATATGAAACCCCAATCATCCTCAAAGTAGTCAATTCTTCATTCAATGCAGAGATGACCAAATTGGAAATGATCTAATTCTTCAAATTGACAATACAGAAGTGGAGTCATCATTGACAAGGCATATCAACTGATCCATGTATATTGCTAATGACATACATTCTATGTCAGTGATTGGAACAATTGAAAAACCCCATTCATTTTTTATTACATCAAACCAATAGATTGTATACCCATACCTAGGATAATCTTCATAATCCTTGTCTAGATAGAGCCAAAATAATCTACTTTTATAAAACTCTCCATTCTTAGGGGATGAAGTGCTACCAAAGGGAAGATCAGCCCTTTGCCAAACCCTATCAGGACTACCGAAAACATAAAATTTAAACTGCATTCTATCATACATATGATTTAGAACAACCCAGTCATATTTTTTGCTTACATTTTCCAATAATGAAAAGAATCCCCAATCTCCAATTCATATTGGCCCTATGTTTTTAAAGTCTTTTGTAAATGTATTCCTTACAAAATAGTTGTGTGCATGGGAGCATGCTGTTGGTAAGGATAAAGCCACCATTGGTCCAACAATAGTCTCTACTCTATATCTTGCATCTATGAATCACAAATGAAAGTGAGATATGTGCCCATTCTGATTAAGGTATTCAATAGCAAAATAAGTGTCTTCATTATTGAGGAAAGGAACCATAAATCCAAATTCGTTCATAGAGACATGCTTGGAACACAATAAGAAAGGAGGGTTTTCCAAAACATTCTTCCATTTCTTACAAACAGTGTTAAACTTTATCACAACTAATAAAGGGAGCCATAGGAAGACAATTTCAAGAATTTTGAATGAAAGACAACTCCAAATAGCTGGATCCATGTTCAAACAATGAAATCACCTAAAAAAAAAAACATGTGATATCAACAAACCAATTTAATGTTGAATAAAATTTAAAAGTAGCATACATACCTAACTTACCATCTACACATACAGAAAAATTCAGATATACAAATTGTATAAAATGAAATGAGCGATTATAACATTATTATAAGAGTAGCCCATGGGGCTTTGGATTGATGGTGAATGGGTGCGTTGGCAAGGCACTCCTTGCGACAGGTCACCGGTTCAAATCCCCCGTGGGTACTTAGGTTAGTCTTAACGTAGAAAAAAATAAAAATAAAAAACATTATTATAAGAGTGAACAAAATTCCACAATTTTTTAAACCTAATATCTATAATCGAATATTATTGATGTTAGTAAACCTATAATTATGTTTATATTAATGTCTATGTTTAATATTGATGTCATAATGTTTCTATTA
>APFE031090396.1:88031-107884 GCA_000404065.3 Pinus taeda | reverse complement strand
TTTAATGAAGCCATAAGTAGTCAATGGAAGTAATTATCATCAAGAGAAAAAATGCCTCCTTCTTTAACTTTCAGAGAAAAGATGGAGTCCATTCAGAAATTTGTAAAAGAATGACAGTACAAGAAAGGACAACAAAATAGAGTATCCCTTTGGGGAATTCAGAAGGAACTGGATAGTGTCCCTGATAATATAGCTACTCATAATATCCCTTTCAACATGACATGTCGTATGAGGGAGTTGCAAAGGAGAAAGTGCAAAATATTAGAACAGGAAGAGGCATCATGGAGATTAAAAAGCAGCGAAATTTGGTTAAATGAAGGAGACAAAAACTCAAAAAAATTTCACAGATTTGCAAGCTCAAGAAGAGAGAAGAATTCTATATGGAAAATCAAGGATGAAAAAGGAGACTTTCTATAATCTCAACAAGACATCTCAAGTGAAGCTGTGAGATATTTTGGGAACCAATACAAAAGATTTGAAGTCTGCACGATACAGGACATTATGTGGGGAATAGATCCTTTTCCTAAAATGTTTGATGGGGAACAAAATGATTGTATTTTTCGGCCAATAACGGAGGAAGAGCTTCTATAAACCATGAAATCCTTTTAAAAGGATAAGTGCCCTGGTCCAGATGGCTGGACGATAGAATTTCTCATACATTTTTTTGATCTCATCAAACAAGATCTTCTAAGGATGGTATAAGCTTCAAGAATTTCAGGTAGCATCCACCAGCTTACCACCTCCACTCATATCATCCTCATTCTAGGAAAAAGGAAGTGGAATCTTTTCATGACTACAAGCTAATATCCCTTTGTAACATACCATACAAAATCATATCCAAAATTATTGTTGAAAGAATAAAGGGTACCCTGTCAAAGCATTTAACAAAAGATCAACATGCTTTTCTGAAGGGAAGAAATATCATGGACGTTGTTGCTAACACACAGGAGGTATTATTTTCCATGCACACAAAAAAACTTGAAACTGCCATTTTAAAAATTGACCTCCGAAAGGCTTATGATTGCCTTGATTGGTGTTTCATGCAATGTCTTCTTGCAAAGATTGGACTGAGAGAAAATATGATAAATTGGATAATGGCATATGTTGAAAATGTGAACTATGCTGTTATAATAAATGGGATTCGATCTCCGTTCTTCCTAGCTACCAGGGGTCTGCGCCAAGGATGCCTGTTATCTCGCATATTGTTTATCCTCGCAATGAACACCTTAAGCCTGCACATCAATAAGGAAATAAGTGAAAACAGGTGTCATCCTCGGAGGATTTGTAGGAACAATTTCATATCGCATAATCTCTTCGTTGGTGATATTCTTATTTTCGGAATGTTGTGCAGGCTCACGTGGTCATGCCTATATGAGATCCTAAATTTTTTTCAAAGGGCCACAAGCTTACAAATAAATGAATCAAAGTCTACTCTTTTACATAATGATGGAAATCCGGAACTAATAGAGTGGATATCCTCTCTCTTTTGGATTCAGGCACGGTCCATCAATCAGGGAATGAAATATTTGGGATTCCAGTTAAAAGCAAAGGGATACTCCAAATTGGATTGGCAGTGGATAATAGAAAGATACTACAAAAATATTTCACTATGGGAATATAAATGCCTTTCAATGGCAGGAAGAGTCATTCTGGCTCAATCAGGCCTCACACAACTTGCGGTATATTGGGCGCATCTATTTTTCCTTCCAGCAAGCATTATCGAGAAAATGAACAAGATAAGATCAAATTTTATTTTGGGTGGCCAGGCTGAGAAAAGGAAATATCATTTGTCAAAACTATCATCAATCTCACTGCTGAAAAATCATGGAGGATGGGTTCTACTAGACCTAAGGAGTTTCGGAAAGGCCCATTTACCTAAATCCCTTTGGAGAGGGATTTTCGAGGAGAGCCCATGGAGTAATACCATAAAAAATAGGTATATGGGTGGTAAGGATCTCTCATATTGGTTCAGAATGGGAAGGATTGGATCCATCTATGGCTCGGCAATATGGCTAAGCTTTCATAAGATAGAAGGGTTATTCTTAAAGAATCTGATCTGGAGTTTCCAATCTGGCAGCAAGATTCTCATTGATCTCGATACCTTTTTGAGCCAACAAGAGGATATCATCTTGCCAAAGGCTCTCCTTAACTTTTTTCACATGAAAGGCTATTTCACCTAGGACAAACTCATTGCAGAATGGAATGGCCGCTTCCCTATCTGGATAGGAGATGGCAAAATGGGGATGCCTGAAAATGTGGCAAGGCAATGGAAAATTGTAGAAGTATGTCTAAAAAATTGTGGAATATATTGTTCTTTAGATGTCGATGTCCTAACATGGAAAGATATAAAAGGGGTATCCCAGGTTCGAGTAAAGGATATTTACTTAAAGCTGATAACCTCAGGAAATGCCATCCCCAGCTCTTTTTTTCCTTTATCTTTCTAGAAATCAGGTTTCCTGCCCAAATCTATTTTTTTCTCGTGGCTAGTATTCCACAATAAAAATTTATCTTGGGAAAACTTAAAAAAGAGGGGCTGGCAGGGCCCGGGTCTTTTCCCTATATGCAGAACTGAGGAAGAAACAAGTTTTCACATGTTCCTCCTCTGTTTGAAATCACAGTAGTTATGGAAATCACTGGAAATTCATTATGGCTTCCCTCAAGCTTCTCACACCTCTATTCAAGAGGCTTTTATATGGTGGAGCAGGCAAAGGGAACCTTGGAGGCCAATTTTCATCATCACTTTATGGTGCATATGGATATGGGGAAACAACAATATTTTTAATGATTGTAAGGAGCCTTTTATGGGAATCGTCCAAAGAATATCTTTTTTTTTTTAATCCAGATCTGAAAAGCCTCCAAAGGAGAAGCGATCAAATCCTGCCATGGATGATCTATGTCGTGGCAGTTTCCCGAGAGTGTTCTTTGATGCAGTGGCACAAAATTATTCATGTGGATGTGGAATCCACATCATCTTGGATGAAAATACTCAATATTTTATTTCATGGAATGGAGGAAAAGGATCCAGCTACGAAGTGGAGGCGATGGCTCTTGCGAGGCTCCTCTCCTTCTTTATTTTCTTTAACATCTAGTTTGTTTCAGTTCTTGGGGATTCCAAAGTAATGGTTGATTTTGTTTGGGGAAAAATCCACATTAACAATCCTCACCTGGCAGGTTGGATGAACAAGATATTTTTTCTTTCGGAAAGGATGGAAGGATGTTCCATACAGCATGTTTACAAGTTTCAGAACAAGATGGCAGACAATTACCAAAGGAAGGTTTGGTATCGTCTCGAGGTATATGGAATATGAAGGTAATTTCAGATGAGCAGGTGTTCTCTATCACATATTCTTCTTACCTAATGCTTTCTGAGTTTGTCAGGTACATTTTGTTTATGCCTCTTTTTGTCCCTGCAGTCCTCATTATGATTTTCTCTCGCTTTTTTGGAATTTCCATTCTATGATGCTTCCTCCATGGAGCATCTCAGCAGTCCAATGTTTGTATGTTTCAAAATATTATCTCTGTGACTTTCTTTATTAGAGACATGGATGTCAATTTAGAAGATCATCAGGCTTATATGTTTTTTGGGGATTATTTCCTCTTTCTCATTTTTAGTCTGTATCGGATTTCCCACCAGTCCGATCTCTCTTCATATACAATTTTCCATATGGCAAATGTATTTTGATCATTATACTCCTTATATAATATATTTATGCTTTTTCGTTCCTAAAAAAAAGAGTCAGATAGATTTACATAAAATTCATATTGGTTCATTTGTGATTAGTTATCAACTTGTTTCTTGCATTGTGAGTTGTATATCCACCTCTTTCTTTAGGTATTTGTAGAAATTGAAAGGAAAAATAATGCTTCATGTCATGAACTCAAGTTGGGAAGTTGGTATTGGCTATAATAATCCTTAGAGAAATAATATTTTACTACATCTCTCTAGACTCAGTTCTAAAAGGAAACCTTGGGAAACTTTTCCAAGTATCATTCACATTTCTTTGGGAAAGTTTTGAGGAAAAATACCAATTACTCTTGCCTCTTGGAAAAATTCAGCTAACCCAAACTTGTTACGGGTTTAGGGGTTTCGAAAAAAACCAATTATTCTTACCTCTTGGAAAACGTTCTCAAGATTTCTTGGAGACTCATCCAGGAAGGTATCTTATGTCCATAGCTAACAAGTTATAAGTGTTTCATGCTTATCTCTACGATGAATTGGATTAAGAGAATAAATATAAAAATGGCTCCCTGCAAATATCATACATTGTCTTTATAGAGATGGATTCTACATTTTAAATTAAGTAATGGGACATGAGTACATCTTAGGGCACAACCATTAGGGTACATTGCATTAAGTAGTTCATCAAGATCTCATTAGGACCTACATTGTCATGCCCCCAGGCCAACGGTAGTCTTTCAAGCACTCTTGGCGAGGTGCGGCACCATCGAACACATTCTCGTCACCAATATTTATGTTTGTGGACTACGCCTAAATAATTATTCCTACTTAGCTTGTGATTCTCAACCAAGTATTATTCTTTATCCTTTGTACCAATGAACACCCATACACATTCATTATCAACAACATTTATAAACGATGAACACAATTGCACAGTATAAAGGGACGGGCAACTCCCTAAATAATGAGTCTGCCCAACAATATATTATACAACAGTTTACAATGTACAAGTATACCTGGAAAGCCCAAGTTTCATGCTTAGTCAATTTTACAATCCAAGGCAAAACTCGGTTGCCTAACTCGTCGGCACCTCCGCATGACTCACCAATGCTTCGTTCACCTTGTCGCACGGTCGTGTTGTTTGCCCAACTCGGGCGCACCTCCGAGTCGCAACACACGGGCGCCTCCATCCGAGACACACCTTCACCCACAATCTCAGCACTTCACCAAGTCACCATGCACACTTGCATGATGGGCGGGGGCTCGCCCGAGTTGCTAAGAAACCCGTGCCAGGTCGTCGCACAAACCTTCGCACAAACCGGGTGCCACACCCGTGCATGCCACAATCGTCTGTCGGGCGCCACACAGCAGTGCACACCACAACTCAACCATCGGGCGCTCTTGCTCACACCTTCACCCACAATCGTGCCTCACCGTGCAACCCAACCCAAGAATGGGCACATGTCAAATCTACGCCTTCCCTTAGACCTGCACACTAGAACTGCGCACTTCTTCATAGAGCGAATGATGTAGAGCGACTTGATTGCTTGCTTCCAAATGAGCCAACGCACAACACATATAAATGCGTTGGAGGGGAGGTCATGGCTTGCCCAGCCGACCTCACCCACGCCCTTGCTCCATTGCAAAAGCCCCTACGTTACCAAGTCAGCCTCCATGTATCCTCCATGCCATATAAACAAGAGCTCTCCTCATAAATGTGCTTAAGTGTCATCACATGTTTGGAGAAGCTCGCACTTTCCACTATCGCACTTCATGCCGGAGCTGCAGGTCGTTACATACATTGTGGCAATAATTAGATCCTCTTACATTAACTATTAGGGACACATATGCCAACCTTCCGTTTATGACTAGACATTCCTTATCATTTGGCACATTTTGTATTTTTATTGTTTTCTATTTTGATTATGTTGTTTTTTAGTAGGGGATACGACCGAGGATGTAATGTGGCATTGAATAAAAAATATCCATTCTAACTAATTTCTAACTCCACTAATCATTTATTGGATGAAGAATATTCTTACAACTCCAAAATTATTCCAAAGGGCCTTTCTTTTATATAAATCATTATACAACAAATTTTAAAGCTAATTCATTTGACTATATTTCTAGCAAAAGAAAATTAACAATTAAATTGAATTAATTTTTTAACATATCAATTTAATACTAAAAATAAATAAACTAAAAAGTAGAAAATCTCTATTTCAAACTCATATGAAACAATTATGGAAAACAGACTAATATTAAAAATAAATAAACTAAAAATTTAACAATCTTTACTCCAAACTCATATGAAACTCTAGAAGAATGTGTTTCTTTCTTTAGGTATTTGTATAAATTGAAAGGAAAAATAATGCTTCATGTCATGAACTCAACTTGGCAAGTTGGTATTGGCTATAATAATCCTTAGAGAAATAATATTTTACTACATCTCTCTAGACTTAGTTCTGAAAGGAAACCTTGGGAAACGTTGCCAAGTGTCATTCACATTTCTTTGGGAAAGTTTTGAGGAAAAATACCAATTGCTCTTGCCTCTTGGAAAAATTCGGCTAACCTAAACTTGTTACGGGTTTAGGGGTTTAAAAAAAACCAATTATTCTTGCCTCTTGCAAAACGTTCACAAGAGTGCTTGGAGACTCATCCAGGGAGGTATCTTATGTGCATAGCTAACAAGTTATAAGTGTTTCATGCTTATCTATACGATGAATTGGATTCTAAAATAACAGAATAAATCTAAAAATGGCTCCATAATTTAGAAAGATGTTATTCTAGCCTTCATTGGAGAGATCATTCAGTTGATTGTCATAATCAATGTTTCATCCCTCCAAAAATCATCCATTGTCTTTTTAAATATGGATTCTACATTCTAAATTAAGTAATTAGACATGAATATATCTTGGGGCACATCCATTGGCTTCATAAAACATACAAAAAAAATTTGAAGGTGGAATTGCCTTTATTTCGGACTCATATATATTAGATACAATAAAAAAATAAATTTTCATCCCATATATGAAGTGGGTCAACTTACTCTATCTCCAAAACCATCAAGCAATTATGCTCAAAATTTGGATTTGTAACTTTTTCTTAACATCTTAGACTTTAGCTAATACCATGGGGGGAAATGACATAGAATACAAAGATATTTTGAACTACTTGAGAACTTGAAGAGTCTATATAATCTATTCATGCTCAATAATAATGTAGATATTCATGCTCAATAATAATGTAGATATTCATGTTCAACAATTTCTAGAAGATAACCAATTATTCTGAGCTCCTCGAAAACATGGGCAAGAGTGTTTGGAGACTCATCCATGAAGGTATCTTATGCCCATAGATAAAAAGTTATAATTGTTTATTGCTTATATGTACAATGAATTAGATTCTAGAAGAAGAGAATAACTATAAAAATGACCAAATAATTTGGAAAGACACTTTTCAACCCTTCCTCCTCATCAGTAGATGGTTGATTTGTAATATTTGGGATAAGTATCAAGTTTTGACTTGAAGGAACCATTGGGTTGATTGCCATAATCAATGTTTTCTCCCTACAAAAATCATCCATTGTTTTTATAGAGATGGATTCTACATTCTAAATTAAGTAATAAGACATGAGTATATCTTAGGGCACAACCATTAGGGTACATTGCATTAAGTAGTTCATCAAGATCTCATTAGGACCTACATTGTGGCAATAATTATATCCTCTTACATTAACTATTAGGGACACATATGCCAAACTTTCGTTTATGAATAGAGATTCCTTATCATTTGGCACATTTTGTATTATTGTTCTGTATTTTGATTATGTTGCTTCTTAGTAGGGGATACCACCAAGGATGTAATGTGGCATTGAATAAAAAATATCCACTCTAACTAATTTCTAACTCCACTAATCATTTATTGGATGAAGAATATTTTTACAACTACAAAATTATTCCAAAGGGCCTTTCCTCTATATAAAACAAATTTTAAAGCTAATTCATTTGACTATATTTCTAGAAAATAAAGTTAACAATTAAATTAAATTAATTTTTTAACATATCAATTAAATACTTAAAATAAACTAAAAATAGAAAATCTCTACTTCAAACTCATATGAAACAAAAAAGACTAATATTAATATGAAAATGAAACACAAATTTCACTAAATTTAATATTAAAAAGTAAATAAACTAAAAATTTAACAATCTAGACTTGAACCCCACACACCACATAAGATGCTTCACACACCACAGAAGATGCTTCATTTAAAAAACTATTGATGACGCATCATTTCACATCAAATTCTTAAGCTAGTCGTGACAATTCTGTGAATCTAAATATTACATTCAAATCTCCACGGTTGCTGCAGATATGATTAACTCCGCACCATCAGCGGTAACTTCAGTGAACTCCCTGGTTGACGGATTAAACAGATAAGAGATGTGTTTTCCTAGGGCGCCAAAAGCGCTGAAAAAAATTTGGTCACGCCACTGTGTAGAGCACTTAAAGAAAAGAATATCGAGGGGATTCGGAAAGGAAGCTACCACACTCCAAACGTCCTTCTCAACATCATACTTCTCTACCTGTTGTTCAGTGAACAAGTACAACTCCCCACAAAAAGAACAAACCTCACGGCTTCTCCATGTTTCTAACCTCGTGTTCCACACATGTGCCGTCATTCTCCAGGTTCCCTCACTCGGATCGAATACTTCTCCACGCTCGAATTCCTCTAACACCATTAATTTACCATCCATGAAAAAACCGCGGCATGCAAAGCCGTGTGGTTCGATCATAGGAGGCAAAATTTCCCACTTGTCTGTCTCCACGTTATATGCTTCTACAGATGCAAGACGGGGGTCATGCTCTCCTTCACCGCCAGCGACGTAGACAAGTCCGGTGGAAGAAGAAACACAGCACGCAAAGTTTAATCGAGGTGTCGGCATGTCAGCTCCGCGGCTCCATCTGGCAGATTCAAAGTCATAAATGTCGACACTCTTCATCAAACTTGTATCAGACGGACGGATTCTCCCTATGAGAAGTAGCTTCCGATTCACAGCCACGCACTGACACCATACTTGTATTCCATTAGTCTGGGGATCATCAATTGGAGGTAACCTTTCCCAGGTGCCCTTCACGGGGTCGTATATGGTTACTACGAAAACGGGATTCATATCTCTTTCATTCATATCATTTTGAATCAAGCAAAGCAGATGCTCGCTCGTCCCACATTTCTTCCTATCAGCATAGAACGTAGGGCTACGGACCATAGCCTCCCAGCTGTTGCACACAGTTTTCAGCGTATCGTGTGATGTGTAAGGTACTTTTAGCAAACACTGCCGAACGACATCCTTTGGAACAGTCTCCATTAGGGCACTTTAAACACAACAATTTCGAAATCCTTCGAGTTTACCCGAAGCTTTACCGCAAACACAAAAGTGAACTACGTTAGGTCAAATATGAAAGTACAGTTAAATATATAATGCGCAGATGTGGGGAAACGTAATTTCAAACCGACCAGAAAGGGAGTTCGTTATGTCCATTCATAGAACCACATTATATATATGAAGCATTTAATATATTTAACATCTATCATGTCCTCCACACGAGCATGACTGGACTCCCTATAGGGAATTTTGCTAAAGAAAAGAAAATTATATATATAGAGTGGTGCATGAAATGGGTTTAGCTAGTTGTGAAATTTAAAGGTTTTAAATAAATTAAATATTTTATTTTACCTAATATATTTTTTTGTTTTATTCTCATTGCATGCCAATTTATTATCAATGTTTTATATTTAGAGTTTTTAATTTGAGGTTGTGTATTTCATTTATTCTTTATTAATTATAATATTGGGATGAAAAAATATTCATAATATAAAATGTGGATTCGAATTTTTTCAATAATAATAACAAAACTAACTACGAGCATGAGAGCATTTTGATTGTAAAACATTCAAATTGGTGTAAGAAAGCCCTTTGATTGTGGCAAGGTTAATTGGTCCATTAGAGCCCCTTGTTTGTGGGACAAGGGACCAATCTCTCCATAACAATTTGAGTGATAAAGTATATTGAGGTGTAAGAACTCTACTTCCCTAACAATTTGAGTGATAAAATATATTCAGGTGTACCAACTCTACCTCCCTTTGGACAAGAACCTATGAGGCTATATATATGTACAAAGATTGGAAGGAACCAATCTCTCTATGAGAATTTGAGTGATATAGTATATTGAGGTGTATTAACATCTTGATTGTAAAACAATCAAATTGGTGTAAGAAAGCCCTTTGATTGTGGCAAGGTTAATTGGTCCATTAGAGCCCCTTGTTTGTGGGACAAGGGACCAATCTCTCAATAACAATTTGAGTGATAAAGTATATTGAGGTGTAAGAACTCTACTTCCCTAACAATTTGAGTGATAAAATATATTCAGGTGTACCAACTCTACCTCCCTTTGGACAAGAACCTATGAGGCTATATATATGTACAATGATTGGAAGGAACCAATCTCTCTATGAGAATTTGAGTGATATAGTATATTGAGGTGTATTAACTCTACCTCCCTTTGGAGCACCACCTATGAGGCTATAAATAAGTACAAAGAGTGGACAAGTTAGAAATCCTTCAATATAGGTCATTGATGGCTATTAATTGTTTTAGAGCCAATTAGTTATAGTTTTCCAAATTGTCACAAAAGTAAAATAATAGAGAGGAACATAGAAATGAATGAGTATCCTTAAAGAGAAAGAAGTTTAACACATTTCTTATGTTGTGTAGGGCAATGGAAGGGAGTGCCATGGCTTCCTCATCAATAAAGGATATGCTTATAGTGGTCTATAGTGAGTGGATCATCTAAACCATCACAAAATGAGTTGCTTGGAGTGAGATTTCCCCCCATAAGGGTGACTACTTCGAGAGCCACCCTCTCAACTTCGTGGTGTTCCAACTTGAATGAATCCCCTTGCTCATGTATCTATACAACTTCTTCTTCTAATTATCCTTTATACATATGATGATGTCATCTCACATTAGTTCTCCTAAAAAAATTTAGATGCTTCAAGCATGGTATGCCAACTACTATCTCATACATCTTATAATAGAAATGCACTTACATACGAGCACACTATACTTTCACATACATGGTACTATGATATCTTGGCTTATATAGTTCCCTTTACCTTCTCTAATATGGTTTCATGTATGATTTTCTTGCTTCCACGTGGTGTTACTGTTTCATATGTGTGCTTTAGATGTGGTGAGCATTCCATGAAATATAAACCGAGAGCTACCCTCCAAGCTATTTGGTGTTCCAACTTAAGAGGCATTAAGCACTTTATATGCAATTCATATCTATCTTTTTCTCAATCCATAATAATCTGTGAAACAATTGTCTTCCTCATCAAGTGAGAAGAGTGGTTACGCAATCAATAGTCATTTAAAGTACCCTACCTTGCTAGGAGGAGATCATACAAGAATCAAAGTGAAGGGTTCAATAATAAAGCCATGGGAAGTAAAGGAAATAAATCTATAAGAATGGAAATGAGAGAACATATATGTGTAGGGATTCAACATGTACCAGTGGAAATGAGATAACTACCATATGTTGCAAGGAAATCAATACTACTCTAATGTAGCACATAAGTAAATCAAATTACACAACAAAGCACTAATAAGACAATATGTGATCATGTAGGAAAAATTGTAAATGTTGTAGCCTTTTCTTGGATTCTTCGTGAGTCCTTAATGATGCTAAATTCATTTGTAACATGCCCGCCAAAACTAGAACCCAACAAACGTTAGACCAATTCTTCACTATGATGACCCAACTTGGAAGGTACGATTATAGGAATGGGATCTAAAATTTCCAACCTTTTCCAACTTTCTCAAAACTTCAAATAGACAACACCATTACATTGGCCATAGGTCAACCTACCTTAGGTCGGGGCGAATATCACCACAAGTCCAGTCCTTTTAGCCAACCTCTTGACCTTTGACCTAACCAAAGTGTTAAGTAAAAATTTCAATTTTAAGTCAATTTTTTTCCTTTTTCCAACACTTTGAAAACACTATAATTCTTCTAACGTTTCAAGATTTTCAGGCACTGCTACTAGCATCTAATGGCCAATAAATCCATAACTTTTTATGAACACACTTGGGAAATAATCAATCATAAGGATAGAACCAAATCAATAACACTTTGAGTGCATTTCTTTCCAAAAGTATAGAGAGATAAGAAAGCTCATTAGCATAGTAGAAAAACCTACTTTCTTTATATTGAGAGCCTTACCATTTGAGAAAATAAGTGAACAAGTATCAAAATATGGTGCATGTCTAATAAAATGCATGAATGTGGTTAAAATGAGTCCTTCTCCTCAATTCTGAATGGACTAATTGGTATACAAAAACCCTACTAAAACTTATGCAAGAATTCAAACATGTAATCAGAACAAATTATATTTCATTCACCATTATTGTCTAACACTAATTATGTAATCCCAGTAGCTGGTACCATTCTTCCATAGTTAAGTCAATACCTACAATGGGGGTGTTATTTTAAGACCATTCATATGATGAATCATTCATTCACATCCTCATGTGGATTGTATTTAGTCATTTTCACATAGAAACATACATAGCAGTAGTAAGAGGTTGTAATCAAACAAAATCATGTCACTGCAATAAGAAAATATTCCATGTTGGTTACTACATGAGCATAACCAATACAACCACATGTTATTCCAATACCTTTTTAAAAATCTGACATTATATTAGTCAATCCTATAGACAATAAATACACAAACCATGTCCCATGCATTTATAACCGCATTTAAGACTAGAAATTGTAAACACATATTCATTATTATTAAAAATACATGAGAAACAATTATCTTGAACTTTTTTGGGAAACAAAGTCTCCAAAAGTGACTCTCCACCCAACCACTAACAACTACAACCAAGCTCTCACTTATAGTTGTCACCCCCTAGCTAGATTCTAGAGGCCAAGGGACCTTTTAATTATGGATCAAACATAACCATTAGTTGAACTATGGACTCTATAGATTCTTCCATCTCCACCCACGAGCTGAGTTGTCATCCAATGATGACTAGAAGTTGAAACTATTACCATCCACTCTCAAGGATGCAGTTTTGTGCTTGTTCTTGGTCTACCTGGGGATAGCACCACAACTTGGGCTCAGATGTAGCAAGCCTTCAACAACAAGTATCGATACTACTCTAGGTATAAAGACACTAAAGAGTAAATTTTTTGGACGACCTTTTGGCATTATGAATACTTATAGGATTATGAAAAAAGGTTCCAACTTAGCTAAAAAAGGGCTAGGTGCACACTTGAACTTAACTCATTGAAGCTAGTCCTGCTTAGAGGAGTCAGGGAAGATTTCTTGGATATCCTAAACTTGTTGGCAGGCGGAGATATCTACCAGTTACCCTATAAGGATATCAAGGATACCTTTAGAAACCATTCTAGGGCTGCTAAGAAAAAGGGTAGGCGTAGTCAACCTATGGTGAGTCAATCCTCTTCCAAATAATCCATCAAGGGTGAAATTGGAAACATGCTCGAGGATTTCAAGAGTGAGATGATCTAATCCCTTGCTGTACAAATGGACACTATGCAGATTAATAGAAAGGAGGAGGAAGCAGAGAGAGCCTTAGCCATTTTCTGCCCTAGATGCACTAGGAGGCATCGTAGGAATGAATTTCCATCGAATTCAACTGAAATCTGCTCTGTCTGTGAAGAAAACTACTCCACGGAGAAATTCCCTTCTCTCTTTAGACTAAAATCTGTATATCAAGGAGCTAAAGGGCTAACTTAACATCTCTGCTACATAAACCAAAGGAGACCTCATGGGCCTAGGCCATACTCGCAGGGCATGCAAGGGTCATGCCATGTATATTACAACCCCAACCAGACCACATCCATACCTTCTTGGGGGACCCCTCCTCATCCTTCCTGGTCTGCCCCTCCTTGATCCTGTGCCCCTCAATATCATTCCTAGCTAGCCAGCCAGTCATTTCAACCATATGCTTCACCACAACCTCAATGGAATGCACTGCCCCAGGGATGGAGACCCATATACAACAATTCTCGAGCTTTTTTTCCTTCACCAACTGCTCAACCACAAATTTTACACTCTGCTACACCTAAACAAGACCAGATGCCTGCCTAGCCAAATACAAACCTGAGCAATAGATAGACCCAAAAAATACATAGTGGAGAGACCTCCTATCCTGATTATGTTGCGGAGATTCAAGAAATCAAGCTAAGATCTACGAGAGTACTCCTGGACAACCCACCTCTACCTCCACCTATGGAGGTTGAGGAAGAAAGACAGGGAATCATGACTAAAGCATATACACCACCCTTTCTTGAGAGATTAACCCAACCACTCTAGGCTACCCCAGAAGAGACTCAGCTTGTGGGAGAATTGAAAAATTTGTGTCAAAATTCCACTTCTCCAAGCTATTAAAGATGTACATATTTACTACAAGTTTATTAAGGGGAAGTTCTTCAAGCATCCAGGGAGGCAAAGAAGAGATACCCCTACCATTAATGTAATTGAACAACTATCTGACTTAATGTTGGGGCACGTAATCTGTCCAAAGTCTTTGGACCCTCGAAGACCTATAGTAGATGTGCACATCAATGGCCCCATTGTCCCACACACTTTGATCGATCTTGGGACTGCCATTAATGTGATGACCAGGGAAGACATGCTCAAGCTCAACCTCGAGGGTTCATTAAGAAAGACCACAACAATTCTACAACTTACAGACTGCTCCATAGTGACCCCTGAGGGGATTGTGGAGGATGTGATGGTCTCCATTGATTCTTGGGAATACTCTGCAAATTGCCTAATTACCCAGCCTAAGGCTAAGCTTACTAGTTACCCTCTCATCCTTGTGAGGCCCTGGTTGGCCACTGTCGATGCCTACATTAGTTGTAGGGCTAAAAATATGACTATTATGAATCGGCATATGTCCAAGTAGTTACTCCTATACCCTCCTGCTTAGCGATCTCTAGAACTTGACTTACCTTTTGGGCTGGAAGATGAGGAAGAAGATGAATTTTGTTCCGCCAAACTCTATACCTTATAAACATCCATGGGAGGGGGAAACCAGATAAAGATGATTTGATTAAACACATACTCCAAAGCCCAACTCCCAGTACATTGTCCTTAGAAGAAGTAGTGAAGGAAACCCAGAACAACCATCAGTTTGATCTATGCTTAGCTTATTTCCACCCTATCTGTGTGAAAACCATCGAATTCGCCCTAGAGAGAAATTTTAAAATCAACCCATATCTTTCTGATCACCAAGAATAAAAATTGTGTAACATGCTAAAGGAACATCTCATTTCCTTTGCTTAGAGTTACAAAGAAATGAAGGGAGTTCACGTCTCGGTGTGTACTCACCACATTTATATCAAGTAAGGTTGCAAAGGAGGGTGAATCCAACTCTGAAAGATATATTCAAAGAAGAACTGCAAAAGATGCTAGATGTAGGATTCATTTACCCTTTCTCAAACAGTGAGTGGGTCTCTCCTTTGGTTTGTGTTCCAAAGAAAAATGGTAAGTGGAGGATTTGTGTCGATTATAAAGAGTTAAACAGAGCCACAAAGAAGGAGCATTTCCCTCTACCTTTCATCGACCAAGTGCTAGATGCCCTAGCAGGGAAAAAGTTTTTCTCTTTCCTAGATGGATTCAGTGGGTAAAATCAAATCCAGATCAGCTTGGAGGACGATGATAAAACCACCTTCACTTGTCCTTGGGGTACTTTCGCTATAGGGTCCTTTCTTTTGGCCAATACAATGCTCCTCCACTTTCCAGAGAGTAGTCCTATATATCTTTCTTGAGTTAGTCCATGATGCAATAGAGATCTATATGGGTGAGTTTACACGTTATGTATGTGATTTCTAGGAGGCTCTGTCGAACTTAGGTAAGGTGCTGAAAAAATGCATTAAAATGAACCTATCTCTTAGTCCCGAAAAAAGTGACCTCTTGATGACTATAGGGACGTGCTAGATCATTCAATATCCCAGCAAGGACTGCAGGTGGACCCAAAAAAATTAGCTATCATCCAAAGGGTCCCACCTGCACAAAAGAAGAGAGATGTCAGAATTTTCCTATGGTTAGCTGGATAATATCGAAGGTTTATAAAAGACTTTAGCAAGCTAGCTTCTCCTTTATTTGGGTTGTTGGCCAAGGAATTTGAGTTTGTATCATGGAAAAGTTGTAAAGAGACCCTAGAAAACACTGAAGGACAAGTTAACCGCTGCACCGATTCTCTGAGGCCCAAATTGGGCCCTTCCTTTTCATATACATGTTTAAGCCTCACAAAAAGACATAGGAGAAACTCTAGGACAAACATATGAAAAATGGGCTTATGCTATTTATTTTATGAGTAACAATCTGTCAAAGGCCGAACTGAACAACATAGTGACCGAAAAGGAGCTCCTGGCTATTGTTCATTCATTGAACAAATTTAGGCATTACATTACAGGTTACCAAACTTTTGTACATACTTACCATGTTTCAATCAAATATTTAATGAATAAACTTGATGTGAATTCCCTAATTATTATATGGTTACTTTTATTACAACAATTTGATCTAACTATTTTACATAAGCCTAGCAAGGAAAATGTTGTTGTAGATTTTTTTATTAGATTAACTTTTCCTACAGGTGAGGAAGGAAGGGTTGATGATAAATTACTGAATGAACACTTTTTTTCCATTTCAACACTCTCACCTTGGTTTCCTGACATAGCAAATTATTTGGTATCTGCACAGTTTCCACCGAATTTGTCTTGCAAAGAGAAAGGAAAGATTCTAAGGAAGAGCGCCCCATTCACTTGGATTGGGGGAAACCTCTTCAAACTAGTCCCAGATCAAATTCTGAGAAAATGTGTCACGGAGGAGGACTTCTTTGACATCCTTCTGACCTGTGATGATGGGCATTGTTGAGGTCACTTTGCAGAAAAGAGGACAACATTCAAGGTGTTACAAGCCAATTATTATTGGCCCAGTTTTCATCAAGATGTGGAAAGATATACCAGTCAGCGTAATCGATGCCAAATGATGGGAAATCCTACTCCAAGGGATGAAATGCCTCTTCAAACTCAAGTGACTTTCGAGCCATTTGAAAAGTGGGACATGGATTTCTTTGGACCTATTGACCCTCCTTCCAAGCAAAAGCAGTATATCATTGTGTGTACTGACTATATGACTAAGTGGTATCAAACCAACGAAATAACGACATTAATAGAGGAGAAGGTGTTTTAGTTCTTAAGGGATAATGTATTTTACATGTTTGGGTAACCTAAATAATTGGTCACTAACCAAGGCAGACAGTTTACCTCCAAAATGATTGAAGACTTATTGAGTAGCACAATATCAAGCATAGAACTTGGACTCCCCATCACCCACAAGCTAATTGGCAAGTGGAGGTGACCAACAAAGCATTTGGGGAATTCTAACCAAAGTAGTTCGTAGCAGTAAGAAATATTGGGCATATAGACTAGTTGAGGCCACATGGGCCTAAAATACAACCCGGAAGACCACCATTGGGTTCACACCCTATGAGTTGGTCTATGGGAAAAGGGCCCTGTTGTCCATTGAATTCTAGTACAATACATTGAGGATGGTAGTTGAACTAGATCTAGATCTAAGGAGTGCACAAAAAGAGAGATTTCTCCAATTGAATGGGTTAGATGAGTTTAGAATGCAGGCCCTCCTACACACAGAGGTAACTCAAATTCAGAGGAAGATATGGCATGACAAGAACATCAAAGACAAGCAATTTCAAGAAGGTGACTGGGCTTTATTATATGGTTCTAGATATAAAGACTTTAAGGGCAAGTTAAGGAATATATGGTTAGAGACTTATGTTATATAGAAATGTCATGATAATGGTTTAGTGCATATCATAACCATAGATGCAGAGGCCATTCCTTTACTTGTTTTTTTTTTTTTTTCTTCTGAATCAGGCTATTTCTATTATGGTACAAAAAGTCAAAAAGTTGCATCAGTGTTAGAACAAGGCCATGGCGCTATAAATACTGCCGAGAGATTGACAATTTTCCCAAATTTATACATACCCAAAGTTGAACATACTCAAAAATTGGTTGCTGAACATGGACATGCTGAGACAAATGAACATATCGACACTGAACACTACTTAAACATGGACTAATAGACATATGGATCCATATTGCCGACACATAGAATTTAAAATCCATACTAAAGCCAAACACATAAAGAAAACAAGATTT
This sequence comes from Pinus taeda, assembly GCA_000404065.3. Lineage (NCBI taxonomy): Eukaryota > Viridiplantae > Streptophyta > Pinopsida > Pinales > Pinaceae > Pinus > Pinus taeda. Next base: position 89,913 of record APFE031090396.1, on the reverse strand, counting down.
GAAGACTCCCAGAGTAATGCTCCCACTTCCAGGTTGCCGAGAGCGAACTGGTTGATTGGATTAATCATCATCCGTGTTGTAGGGCTCTTCCTCCACCCTGCACCCAAATTGTCGGGAGTCATCCAAGTCAGCGAGAGGGACCATCGAGCAAGTAGGGACCCCCAGAGTAGGCTCGCTTGGACTAGCAAGGCCTGCTTGAGTAGCTGGGCTGGAACTTTCCATACCGGGGCGTTGCAGATCAATTGTGGGCATTGTCCCTTGAGCTGGTGCTGGGTTTTCCTGATTTACTTCTGCCTGACCTCTGAGATTATCACAGTGCTTAACAGTAACAGATACAATGAAAGTGGAGTTGACAAGTGTGCAGGGTATCCAATACCTGACTGTGGGGTGTGCTTCATGTCCACATTCTGTTATGCTTCTGCTCCTAGGCCCTCTGCCACGTCCCGCTGTTATGCCATGGAGGCGATGCTGCTCAGATGTAACTTCGATGGAGGAAGAAGGAGAAATGGGGCCAGTCCTCTGAGCGGTAGCCCGACCGCGAGAGCCTCCTCGTCGACTGCTCATTCTAAGATGCTCTCTCCTCATTGCTAAATTCAGAGGATGAACTAGCTTGCAGAAACCCGGAGAGGAGAAATTAACCAAGACGGGGGCCACAGAATTTGGCTTACAATGCTTGCAAACCACTCTCAAGCTTGGGACAATACCTGAGTTGGGCACAGAGCAATAATGTCCCTGTACAATCCCCCACATCACCGAGGAGTGCTCCAACATTGTAGTGGAGTGCCCAACAACTTCAAATGAATGCGCAAATGTAACAGAGGCTCCCGGAATATGAAGCGCCATCGCACAGGTTACCAGGAGGCCAATTAAGGAGGACAAGACCAGTAATAATACTCGTATTGAAGTTCCTGCATGTGCCCATTTGAAACATTCTGTAGGTTCACCACGTGATGCATATATAATTCCTAAAATGTAGTCTAAGATGATAAACAAACATTTGATCTTCTTTCAATAATGAAAATCCTAGCTACTAAAGGGAAGAAAGTCAAGGATTTTTCTTCACAGAGCACAGAGCACACGCTAAATGCACATCAAGCCAAGCAATCAAAATGCAAATGCACATTCATGTATTTGTTTTTCAACTCTCTTAATGTGTGAATGATGTTAATAAAGCTATGTGTAAAACTGAATTACCTTTAAAGCGACACTACTCAACAAAATTCTTTTCCAAAACGAAGTGAAAGCAAGAGAGACACTTTGTGATTTTGAAATGGAAATTGCTTTTCGACACTTTGAAACTAATAATTCAAATCCTATGCAACAGTAACTGTATAATCGACTATCTGGAACAATCGGATTGTTTTCTAAAACCGAAAATGACAGCTACGACACTTTCAGATCTAGAGACGACAGCTCAACTATGCTACTTTTTGCAAAAGAGAACTAAAAATGACGCACAATACATAAAAAAATTTATAGTTCTTTGCACTAAGGAGGTTGAATAATGCAAGAGAAGGGGGCTTTTATAGAAGTACACTGACTATAGATAGCAAATCTCTTGAATAAGACTGAAAACAATGAGAAAAATCCACAGTCGGAGGGTAAAGTTAACCCTCCCTAACAATAGCACCTATTACACAGTGAACTCAGTATGCAGCGCACCTACTGGACTCGGGAAGTGCGATGCATACACACTGCGTTGAAGGCAGGGCGCGATGGTAGCAGTGCGAGGCTTTGAACGAGACTTCACTCATAGTTTGCAATCTAGTTCAGGTGTTTAGGCTGAATAAGTAAAGCAGTGTATGTAAAACACAGGGGTGATCTAAGAGGTTACTAGAGCCACCACTCAGGGAAATTAGATTGCTTGCAGATCTATTTTTTA